>VURO01049843.1:27513-41556 GCA_015108175.1 Pelvicachromis taeniatus | reverse complement strand
GGCAAAATCTTCTGTCCCGTCTTCTGTCTTAACCCAGAGTAAGAACAGCTTCAGTATCATGGCTGCCTTCCTCCATCACTGCCCCTTCCTCAAGTCGGCTCCAAAGCTGGCTTTAAGGAGAACCGGAGCTGCCTTGCTGTCTCTTGCGAATCACTGCCCCCTCATCACTCGTCAGATCACCGTGAGCGGCCCGGGTTCTCTGGATGCCAAGCTGAAAGTCTCGGCCCCCAAACCCCAGGATCAACAGCTTCCCACAGCTGAACAAAGGAGGCTCTTTGCTCAAGCTGCTACTCAGGTGGCTGTGTCTGTATCAAAGGGCTGCCCTTTTGTCAGCTCCCAGATTGGAATGGTCCGAGCCAGCCCTGAAGTACAGGAGGATGTCCAAGAAAGTGGTAGGAATTGATGCTGCTGTCAGAGTAGCAGAATTCGAGTTTTAATAGAAAAAAATCTGATGAATTACAAAAACAGAGGACAAAATATATATAAATTTGACACAATCACACTCCTCTCTGACAGGTTTGATGGCTTCTCTGAAAAGTGTAAAGGATTCTGAGTGCCCAACATCAGCTCAACCCGATGCTGTTACCCACCTCCTCAAAGACTACATGGGTATGTTATACAAATAAAAGGGCTGTACCCCTCCAGTCATTTGATTGTAATATTCTGTGGTAAATATTCAGCAATAAAAAGCTGTTGAAAAATCTATTGAATGCTGTAGAGTAATTGAAGCCCAGTCAAAACTATTTTTCCCACAGCTGGCCCCAGCTATGATTATGATCAGTTCTTCATGGAGAAGATTGCTGTGAAAAAGAAGGACCACACATACAGAGTCTTCAAGACAGTGAACAGGAGTGCTGAGGTCTTCCCGTTTGCTGAGGATTACTCCATTTCTGGACGGGAAGGCTCCCAGGTGTCCGTCTGGTGCAGCAACGACTATCTAGGAATGAGTCGGCACCCACGGGTCCTCAGCGCCATCAGGTAACAGGACCCAGCAAATATCACGTCTTTGTAAGCTTGCAAAGGCATTTTTAATTATTTTGGGTGTTTTCATGAAATGAAAATGACAAACCATGCAGACACTGTGTTTATAAAATATATGATACTAATAATAAATGTTAAAGTTGCAATGAGGAGATCAAAATTTGAATTTTGTGTTTCAAAGCAGTCGGGCCTGACTTCAGTTAGTAGTCAAGTCAAGGTTCAGAGCAATATTTGCTGACAGGTTCAAAATTTTGTAGAAATATAAGAGACTATTTACATAGTATCTTCATTGGGTCCAACTTTTAATCTATACACTACTTTGGTTTTGAAACACTTATCTGCAGATACTGTTTGGATTTGAGTAATTAATTATCATTTGTATGCCAATACAAAGCAGTAGCTGGCTTGGGTAATCTTATGTTTAAATTGCATCATCCTTGCAAGAAGTGAAACCAAAGAAAGGACTCGTGAATTTGAAAGGAAAAAATAAACATACTGGACATAGTGTAGAACAGGGGTGGGCAATTCCAGGCCTCGAGGGCCGGTGTCCTGCAGGTTTTAGATCTCACTCTGGGTCAACACACCTGAATCCAATGATTAGTTCATTACCAGGCCTCTGGAGAACTTCATGACATGTTGAGGAGGTCATTTAGCGATTTAAATCAGCTGTGTTGGATCAAGGACACATCTAAAACCTGCAGGACACCGGCCCTTGAGGCCTGGGCTTGCCCACCCCTGGTGTAGAACATATGTGATTCAGTTCAGTTTCATTTAGTTTTATTTAAATAGTCGCCTCAAGGCGAGATCTACTGTAAGGTTCTGTTATAAAGAGGAAACCCCAACAATCAGAAGGCTCCCTTGCAAGCATTTGGCAACAGTGGGAAGGAAAAACTCCCTTTTAACAGGAAGAAACTACCAGCAGAATCAGACTCCAGGATTGCCATGTGCAAAGACATGCTGTAGAAGATAGACAGAGATTAATAATAACTAATGATTGAATGAAAAGTAGTGTGTAAACACACAGAGAGGGAAAAGAGGTGAGTGAAGAAGAAACACTCAGGATCACCTGATCCACCCAGGACTATAAGCTTTATCAAAAAGGAACATTTCAACCCTAATCTTTAAAACAGAGAGAGTGTCTGTCTCCCAAATCCAACAGGGAGCTGGTTTCATTGTTTTGTATCTGGGCTTGATGTTGTACCTTTTTGTTGTGGATGTCCACAGAGACGCTCTGGACAAGCATGGTGCAGGGGCTGGTGGGACAAGAAACATTTCAGGCACCAGCAACTTCCATGTGTCTCTGGAGAAGGAGCTTGCCGAGCTACACCAGAAAGATGCAGCTTTGGTCTTCTCCTCCTGCTTTGTGGCAAATGACTCCACCCTCTTCACTCTGGCTAAGATGCTGCCAGGTAAATTTTTACCCGAACAACAAATCAAAGTCAACCAGTTATTAGTCATTTAGCAGTCATTTTTCATTTGTTTCATGATCTGTTCACTGTTTTGTACAGGGTGCGAGATCTACTCCGATGCGGGGAACCACGCATCCATGATTCAGGGCATCAGGAACAGCGGAGCCAAGCGTTTCATCTTCCGCCACAATGACAGCCGACACCTGGAGGAACTGCTGCAACGCTCAGACCGGACGACACCAAAAATAGTGGCGTTTGAGACTGTGCACTCAATGGACGGTGAGAATCATGAAGTGATCTTGAGCGTTTGACCTTCACTCTGCAGAATCTGTAGTAGCAGTCCCAAGTTTGAACACATCATTTCAGTCAAAAGTTTGAAAGACCACTTTTGGATATGAGACTCTTATTTTTCCATTATCTCTTTTACTCAAGCTTCTTCACCATTCACTGCCCTAGTCACTGAATGGTTTTATGAGTATGAAAATCCTGTAAATCATAAACCACAGCCTTGAGATTCACCATTTTTAACAGAATTTAGCAGCTCTGGGACATTTTGGGCTGACATGTTCTCCACCTCTATCATGAAAACACCAGATCAATGATTAGCTATTGGAAAAGTTATGTTTTTTTTTTTTCCTTCAGTATGTCATCTGTTTTAGACCTTAAATACTTGCTACTCTTGTACCCTGTTGTTCCCCTAAATAACATTCAAAATTTTTAGGTGCCATATGTCCTCTGGAAGAGCTGTGCGATGTAGCCCATCGTTACGGCGCACTGACATTTGTTGATGAAGTTCATGCTGTGGGCCTGTATGGAGTCCACGGAGCTGGAGTGGGCGAGAGAGACAACATTATGCACAAGATTGACATTGTTTCTGGGACCTTAGGTGAGTTATCCACTTCTCCCACACCAACGGTTTTGTCCTTTCATCTTGAGCATAAGCAGGACAAGGTAAATGGCTTCAAACTGTCACAGCCTTTGCTACTGGCCCAACTCCCATTTACTTCCTCTGCTGCAGTAACTGTCACTGTCGTATTGCCAACAAAGGAGCAATAACTTTTAACAGCCATGATACCACTCCCCTGTCGGTTAAATAAGGTCAGGAGAGAAGTGAGCTCTCATCACAGGAAGCAGAGGTTTTATCAGCTGAGCGTCAGTTCTACTCCGTCTCTGGCTGTTCTGATAAAAGTGTCCACAGGCAGGCTGCGTGGTGTGAAGCTTAATGATGTTGTAAGGTTTTTGGTAGAAATCCTTGTGAACCAATCCCAGATTACAACATCAGACTTTTTCAAAGTCTGGTTACTACGTTTCGTGACAGTAAATTAAAAAAAATTATCTTGAAACTTAATTATAAAATTGGTATACAGCACTTTGTGACATCTGTGAAAAATGCTATATAGGTCAACTTAATTTCAAATGACTGCAAATCTATATTATAGTGAAGGTACAGTCTCACTTCTAGCTTATTTAAATATTCCGAAAAAGCTCTGACTTTCAGACTTTATGAATTTTGAGTAAAAACTTTTTCAGCATTCTTCTTTTTTCAATGTTAATATGTTGATGTCACAATAACAATGTTTTTAAAATGAAAATATTATTTAAAATCTCTGTAGCAAAATTTACACCTCTGAAATGTATTAATGTAGAAATAATAAAGTTATACAAAAAGGCAATGCAAAAAAAAGAAGTCACATTTATTTACACTTTACATATAATCTGTTATTTGTTACATTTCAGGTAAAGCCTTTGGCTGTGTGGGAGGCTACATCGCCAGCAGCGCTGCCCTGGTGGACACAGTGCGCTCCTACGCAGCCGGCTTCATCTTCACAACATCCCTTCCTCCGATGGTCCTGGCCGGAGCGCTGGAGTCTGTGCGGGTCTTGAAGAGTGCAGAAGGGCAGGCGCTCCGCAGAGCCCACCAGAGGAATGTCAAACACATGAGGCAGCTGCTCATGGATAAAGGCCTACCGGTGGTCAACTGCCCCAGCCACATCATCCCCATTCGGGTAAAAAGATTTAGCATTGCTGCTGCCTCCACCACTGTCATATCTCACAATATCATTACCTTATCTAACTATTGTTATGTAGTATATAATGTGGTTCATTTCCACATTTCCCTTCAAGATTACTGCTATTATTAATCTATTATGAATCTCTTTATAGCAGGATACATTAATTAACTATTTAATTTACATTTTAATTAAAATGGATGGATTTTTTTTTTTTTTTTAACTGTTTCAGTTTCTTATTCATTTTATAAACCCAGAAAGTGCAACATAGATCGGATGAAGTTGGGAGGGTAACACTGACATAGTTATGGTATTTAATCATGACTAAATTGCACAAATAAGGAAAAATTAAGTAAATTGAGTCTTAAAAATGTATCATAGGCTTCAACAACGCACCAGTTTATTTAGTTTATAATTTTTTATTATAACTTTTAAACAGACTGAAATTTAGATTAGAAATAACCAATTAAGAAGCCCATAATTAACCCAGTGAAATAATCTAGACTCCACAGGCTGAGTAAAACGATTCATTCATGCATACACTACCTAACTGTGCAGAACAAAAGCTTCTCCGAAATGACACGTGCCATCTTTTATCATTTATTTTCCAGGTGGGCAACGCTGAGCTGAACACCAAGGTGTGTGACATCCTTCTAGAGCGCCACAACATCTACGTACAGGCCATCAATTACCCCACAGTGCCTCGTGGTGAGGAGCTGCTGAGACTGGCTCCATCTCCTCATCACAACCCCAAAATGATGGAGTACTTTGTGGGTGAGTGTAATGCCACTTGCTGTAATTAGATCAGAGGTGTTCTGGTAAATATCTGGTAACATATGGGGACAATGGCCAGTGCAAGTGCTTTTCCACAAGAAATTGTGGCTCTCTTGACATAGACCTGCTCCCCAAAATGACCATGCTCTGTGGAGAGCTTAAAAAATGTCACATGCTAGAAAAATCAGAGCAGAATCTTTACACATTTTACTGTTTATTCTTACAAACATTTATATCATTCACAGGGAAACTGGTGGATGTGTGGCTGGAAGCGGGTCTTCTGCTCAATGGCCCGGCGACCGCTTCCTGCACTTTCTGTGACCGCCCACTGCACTTTGACCTCATGAGTGAGTGGGAGAAGTCCTACTTTGGCAATATGGAACCACAATACATTACTGTGTATGCATAATACCACAGTGAATGTTTAATCTCAGCTACATGAGCAGTATATGCATAAATCTAATGCTATATACACCATACAATGGAAGAGTCCTAGAGTAGAGGCACAGTGAAGACTACTTGTGTTTTGTCATTATGTTTAATTATTCTCCAATGGCAGCAGTGTGAACTAAATTTCAGTATTTATAGTGACATTAACTTCTGCGTGCTAAATTGTGTTTGCCACCATGGATATGATTAAAGATTTGCCTTCATTTTAAAGCATAAAACCTGCACACTTGGCACTTTCTTAAATCACTTATCTAGGTGTGACAGCATTGAACGCTGAATGACTTTGTTTATACACTATGATAGTATCATTATTGTTTTTGCGATTATCACATTAATGACATTGTTAATGTTTCATGTCATAATTGTTTGTGGTGTTAAATATTAATTCATTTACTCCTCTTATAATAAATATTTTGCTTTGACATAATCAGAAAGACACTGAATGTCTACAAAACGCTGCTGTTAATCCTGTAAGTTTAAACTGAACTTGGAGGCCATAATATGAACAGTAGCAATGTGTGCTCTGGAGGCGCCAAACAGCTCGTGAAATTTAGGAAGCTGAGCATAACAAAATGATAATTTTTTCTTTTTAATTTTGAGGTAGGACATTGACCTGATTGGTGCTTTTGAAGTAACTTTTTGAATGGTCTTCTAGCTTCTTTTTTTTGTTAAACTATGACATGGTTATATTTATAAGCTGCACTAGAGATTCTGTGTCCAGTTCACAGTCAACACTAGTTCACATTGCAAGGATTGGCCACTTCTCGTTTGACTTTTGCCCTCAGTCTGCGGAGCTCTGTGTTCTCACTGTCCAAAAGGAGGCCACATTCAATCAAGGTCCAAGCCTTACTGAGATGCTGCTCCCCATAATGCTGCAGTGCCCCCCGCAGGAAGCACTCAGCCAGATGCAGTCTTCCTAGCCCAGCCTCCACACACTGAATGGCCTGTTCTCTGTCAAGCTCCAGGGCCCGGACGAAGTCCTCCAGAGCTGACCCTTCTTTGGAGCAGAGGACCAGGCTGCGACCTCGCAAACACAAATCCTCCACCCGGACTTGAGGGTGGTCTGAAGAGCTGTGGTCAGGTCCATTATGTTTCTGGATAACTCTGTCCAGATCAGCTATAGCCCGCTCATGTAAGCCCAGCTGTGCCAGGCACGTAGCCCGCTGGCGAAGGTACTTCATCCTTTGACTGCCCCCTGATTGTACTGCCACAGTCAGGAGGGTAAGTGCCTGGTTCCACTGGCCACATGATGACAAACTGTTGGCCTCCTGAGCTGCTTCCTGTCCCAGTGTAGTTAATATGTAGTTTAGAGTAGAATATGTATCAGGTAAGTTCAGAATGCTGTTGGATTTTCTTTGTAAGTGGTGCTTACTAATCTCAAACACATTATTGTTTTCTGACTTTGCCACCTAATGTAGGCATTTAAAATATTCATTGTGAGATGGCGGAGCTGCCACAGGTTTGTACTGTATTTTTTTACCATAAATAAAAATACATACATAGAATATACAATATAAAAATACAACTATAACACCCACTAGTTCAATAGAGAGAAATGATATGGGGATTATTTTTGTAATATAATGGAAATATCCTGATATAAACTTCATTTTATGATGAAAAATAATGCTGAGAAAGCCAGAACAAACAACTTTGATAGTACTGCTCATCTGGTACTAAATCTTGGTTTCCTGTGCACTTACCTGTGCCATGCATTTTCGCTGATTAAATGGGATGAGAGCCAGCAAGAAGTCAAAATAGGATGAATCCTTCTCAGCCAGTGTGCTGAGCCTGCGAGCTGCGCTGCAGTACTTCTTCTGCCAGGCATCCACCACACCCACCCGAGCCTGGGCCACTGCATCTCTTGGCTCCTGGCCAAATATCTGGCACAGATGAGCGCCTGCTGACTTAACCTCACCTGGAGCAGATGGACCATAGCAGAAGTATGGATTACTGAAAACGGGATGACAGGTGCAATGCTTTTTGTTAAATTGGAAACATCGCACAGCCTAAGCCATAAGCTGCTAGGCAGATGATTTCCAATCCTAGCAAGGATCCCGCTCAGAAAATTTCCCCCACAATCTCACCTTTTGCCAAGAGGACGTCCACATAGAGCAGATGCCATCTGAGGTTTCTAGAGTCAGCTCTCATCAGAGCTCCACCAATTATGAAAGCCTCTCTAAGCTGCTCTTCATGGCAGGGAACACAATGAGTGGCCACAATATCTGACAGATTGGTACGACAGAACTGATGCAGCCAATCACAGAGCAGCTTCTGTGCCCTGTCCTTGAGTGAAAGGATGTCTTTGGTCACTATGTCAGCATTTATCTGAAGTGCTGCCAGGATATCATGAGTACATTCCTAGAGGGACAACGGAGTTTGAATGTTATACTTCATTTCAACATGCACTACAACATACTAACATGCATAATAACCCTAATAAATTCTCATAATTGTTTTCATAATTTTCCTAGACCTTGTTCATCAGTGTTAGCATAACACTGATATATTTATAAATATCACATTTCAGTGACACCACTTTTTCAAACAAATTGCACAGGCCACAAGGTGTCACTTTATATTTAGAGTAAAAATCAAATTAGGTTAAAGAGTCAACAATTCAAATGCCACCATTTTTAAATTCTTAATTCAACTTCAGGGTCCCTGCCACTAAATCTGATTTCATTATTACAATATAATTAGATTGAAGCATTTTCTCTAAACACAGACGGATAAATTGACACTTTATTATCAAGCAGGCAAGATGTAAGAGCAATACAATAGTGCTCTCTGGGCTACACCAAGAGGGGCATAAACTAGCTACCACTGTTACATTTGGTTAGGACCTGGGTTCATTTTCTGTAAACACTGAAAATAAATACTGAAAATGTATTTTGAAATATTTATGCCACTTCTATTCTGTGAGCCAGGATAGTTTCGTAGGTCCTCCAGAAGAAAAAAAAAAAAACATATGTGGTGAGGCTTCATCCCATTATGTAGCCATGATTGTTGTTTGAATTATTTCTGGACTTCTTTAAGTTTTCTTGAAAGGAAACTTCAAGGAAACTTAAAGAAGTCTGCTTTTCTTTCCAAGCTCCTTTGGCTACGATGATCTGGATGACTGAGAACTTTCACAGACAATTATTTCAATGATTAAATTCCCGTCATCAGGAAAGCCTTGAGGAGAACATTTTATTTAATAATTATTCATAAATTTAGTTTGATTTAATGTGATACCAAGGACAGTAAGGAGTCTCATGTCGTTTTACTTTTCAGCTGTTTCACAAGCAACATATCAGTCAAGCCCTTGGTTGTAATCACCTGAACACAAAGGGCAATAGTATCAAGTTTCACTGATAGACAATTCTAGAGAAAAAAACAAAAACGAACCTTTTGTTGATTCAGCATGAGATATGTGAAACCTCTTCCACAGAGAGCATGCACGTGTTTCGGATGCTCCTTCAGAATGGCACTGAAGTCAAATATGGCTGTTTTACGCTGACCCAGCAAAGCGTAGCACCTCGCTCTTTCGAGCAGTGATTCTGCTGCCTCGCCACCTGACAAAAAACAATGAATTGACTGTTTTTATAGTAATTGCAATCTCATTTTCAATATTTGCACACAATAAATTGTAGATTCAAATACACGTGGTAGAAGTGTGTATTCAAATTTCAGGTCCTATGTTTAACCACAAAAGATGTGCGATTAGATAATGCATACCTAATCTACCTACAGATGAGGACAAAATGCTCAAGTCACTCATTGCTCCCAATGAAATTTAAAGTTTCAGTTAAAATTATTTCTATTTGTTCACAAAGCAGAATTATTTCAGAAAAAACAAGAATTACCAGAGTCAATATAATTACCCCCCCTAAAAAACTCAAAGCACATAGCACAAACCACTGATGTGAAATTAAGTACTTTAATATTGTTATCCTCAAAGCTTGTAAAACTCACACACAGTATAAAATTTTCATTAAGGGTTTGAACTGTCACTTGAGAAACCATCATGCCATAAAAATAAATAAATCAGTTTAGCTTGAGGAAAACAAATTAGCAGGAGATGGAGTGGACTGGAGTGAGAAGTATCATTAAGAAAGTCTAAGAGAGCCACACAATACAGAACAAGCCTGTAGAGGTAGTAGGCAAATAATTTCAAAAACTCTGGAAAGAAAACTAGTGAGAGAAACATATGTTAAGACTCCAGAACTGTCAAGATAGTCGTGAATGACTTAGCCAAGTTGGGAAATGTAGTCTCAAAGCAAACAGTCACTGCAGCCCTACACAGGAATGGACTGCAAGAAAACTCCACTACTGCAGAAGAGGCACTTTCAAACAAGACTATACCAAAGACACCCTGCAGAAAGATTATGCTGACTATAAACTAGAGCTCTTTTGCCAATGAGATGCTGCTTATGTTTGGAGAAAAAGGGAGAGGTGTATAACCCAAATAACACCTTACCATTTGAAGATTTTGAAAGAACACCTCAAGCAGTCAGCAGCAAAACTGGGTCTGGGTCGTCACTTTGTCTTCCAGTGTGACAACAACCCAAAATATATGGGGCTCCAGGTAAAGAACTACTTCCAGAAGACCAAAGTGAAGGAGACGCGTGTGAGACTTGTTGAAAACTGCTACCTTCTCTCGCCCCAGACGGCCAGATGGATTAGATAGATGGATTAGATTAGATAAAACTTTATTTATCCCAAGATAAAATCAGGATAGCCTGGTTCTGCCGGAGGTTTCTTCCTGTTAAAAGGGAGTTTTTCCTTCCCACTGTCGCTAAAGTGCTTGCTCATAGGGGGTCATATGATTGTTGGGTTTTTCTCTGTATGTATTATTGTAGGGTCTACCTTACAATGTCAAGCGCCTTGGGGCAACTGTTGCTGTGATTTGGCGCTATATAAATAAAATCTGATTTAATTACAATAAATGACTATTTACGAACAAATATTTTCATAGTGGGGGTCATTATTCTGTCCTCATCTGTAATTTATGTTATGTTCTGAAAGACAATTTAAAGTGAAATCTAAAGAAAGCTTGTGTTTTGTCATCATCATCAAATCATTATTCCAATCTGCATGCAACATCAAGCAATGTTAATACTATGAATAGATAGCAACAGATCAGTAACAAATATCAATAACTGATCAAACAGATTCTATTCACCAGAGGCCATAATAGCAATGGAGAGATATGCCACAGCCTCTCTGACAGCGCTCTCCTCCTTTGTGCGGTCCAAAATGCGTTTGGCAGCTGAGTGGGCGTGTCCCTGCAGCAGTGCTCTGTCTTTCTGTTGTGCCACTGCCAACAGGGGGCGCAAGCAGCTGGTATTGCCGCACAAGATGAGCTTTTTCAACAGCTACAGGAAACATTGACAGCCATCAAGAGTAAATCAGGACTATTCAGTGGTTAAAGTCATTGTTAACATTTTTTTTTACTCAAAATCACACTTTTCAAAACAAAAATGTAGCTACTGTGCACTGACGTCAGACATTTGGATGCTCATCAGGAAATTTTAGAACTGAATTAATCACTGAAGATTTTTTCACATTTGAGCCCTCATATCTCCTTAAATCATTAATGTAATTACTTTAAAGGTGCATCCAGAAATTATTCAAAATAAATTGGTTGAATGAGAAGAACAAAGGTGTTTCCACAAAACTACTGATAATTAATTATGGTCTGATATGGTCACTCAGTTTCCTGTTTTATTCATAGATAGACCGTTTTATAAAGTAAGCAATTGTGAAATTAGTTTTCCTAAACAGGCAACAAAAACCCCTGAATCCATTTGAACATGAAAAATTGGTACCTCAAACTTATATACCTGATTGGTGTCATAAAGAAAGCCTCTGTGCAGCTGCAGCAGAGCAAGGCGGGCCAAGATTGGTGCTCGAGGATTGGTGGGCCCGATGGACAGCAGCAATCGGTAAGCCTCCTCCACCCGACCAAGCTGGTACAAGGCATCTGCTGCCAAGATCTGAGGCCCATCGGCACTGGGCTGGAGCTCCATCAGCAACACACCAAGGGAATGGACACCAGCAGGAGTCCTAATGTACAAAGCAAAAAAAGTCTAACACAACGGGACAACAATCACACTGAGAAAACACACAACAGATACCATACCATGCAATAAAATACTTTCCCTGTTGTGACATGCCAAAATATTTTCTCTGTGAAAGCATTGCTCAGTAAACCATATCTATAACAAACATACCCTGATCTGTGGTTGTCCTTCTTTGATAGGGTCTGCATATGGTCCTCCTTTTGGTGCTGTTGGGAGTCTTCACCAGAACTGGACTTGGGTTTGTGATCTTTAGTCCCTTCAAGCATGAATCGTCCCTGCTCCAGCAGAACAGTAAACAGCAGCCCACGGTAGTTCCATGGCACCAAGCAGCGCACTACAAATGCTGTTTCCTGAGGATGCAGCGTGCTGGCTGTCACATAGTCTAAAGCAGTCAGGTAGTTTAAGCCACCCATCATTCGCAGGAGCCCCCTGCCACAAAGTGCACGCACACAGCTAGATGGGTGGGGGGTATTGTGTTCAATCACAGCCTGAAAATCCTCTAATGCACCCTTCTGGTCATCAGAGAGAAATCGTGCATATCCACGAAGGACATGGACCGTGTTTTGATAGCTCTGCTGACCTTGTGCAGCAGCTAGCTGGCTGCAGATAGACAGGGCCTCTTTGTGCTCTCCTCTGAGGAGAAGACAATCAGCCAGTCGGACCCGCAACTCTCTGTCGCCCCCACCAGGTTCTAAATGGCACAGGGTCCGTAACTGAGTGATAACAGGGTCCAGAAGTTCGACTCCTTCAGTAGATCGCAGATCTGCACGGACAAGGACCTGCTCTCTGTAATCAGACAGGCCTCTCGCCGCCTGCTGACGGAGATGGTTGCGAGCTGCCACTCCAGTCCCCAGATCCGTGAACAGCTTTTGGAAGTAAATTCGGGCAGTGGCTGGGTGAGTCTCAAATGCTTTCCCCAGATCTGTGCACGCCTCTGCAATCTTGCCACCTGCTGAAAAGCAGGCAGCTGCTCGACTTGTCAAGAGTCTGGCTGTCCTCTCAGGAGTTTCTTGGAGTAATTTTCCTGTAGTACAATCTGATATTTTTTGGCCATGAGCATGCTGCAAGAGGGAAGAGTATACCTCTGCACTGTCCATAAACCTGCCCGTCAAAAACAAATATGCTGCATTGAGTTCCTGTACTTCTTTGTTACCAGGTGAGATAGACAGCAAAAACTCAATAACAGTAGCAGAAGATTCTTCTTCAAGCTTGTCATTGTCCTTTGTTCCCACTCTCCACTTGCTGTCAACTACCAGAATGGGATGTAAGAGCATTAGTTGTTGTGCAAAGGCCTTCACTATTTTGGGTAGGTGTCCCACTTGTCTGCTCCTCACCAGTGTGACAGTTTCAGACTTGCTATTCTGGTAAGCTTTGAGGTAAATCTTTAGTCCTTTTAAACCATGAGATTCTGATAACAAGCAGGCGAGGGCTCGAGTTATCTCTAACAAAACATGAGTTGAACCCTCTCGAGGAAGGTTCCGCTTCCCTTCAAGCATAGCAGTGCATCGAGCAAAAATCTCCTCACAGGCATGCGTGCCACTCTGAAGAAGAGACTGCATTTTGTAAATAGTGGCTGACAGATTGTTGGGACTGAGTGTGGAGAGGAACACAGCAGCAAGACCTTTATTAAGACCCTCTACAGGCTGATTCTTCACATGACTGTCAAGCCAGCCCTCTAGAGTAGCGATCACCAAATCCAGACCGGACTTATCGAGTTTTCTCATGTGGGACACCGCAGAGGTGGCGTGAGTCCTGAAGGCAGACATGTACAAGGAGGTAGCCCTCTCCAGCTCACCGCTCTGAAGAAACTTGTCTCCTTCCTTACATAGCTCTGAAATATTGACTCCAGGTCGAACCAAAGCAGTCATGATTGTTCAAATGGCTGGAGTGAACACTGGATTGTTCAAATGGCTGGATTATTCATGGCTGTTCAAAGCAATTAAAACATTGTAGTGTAATGGTTAAAGGCGGAAATGAGGACAATATATATCTGTCACATGTCAAAATAAAAAATAAATAAAATATGAGCAAAAACGAGCACCTTTACTCTTCAACATAGCGTTCATTATTTCATCAATTTTAACAAGATCCCCAACAGCACTGTCTGAAATACAGCCCCAAACCATGACAGAGCCTCCATCATGCTTTACAAATGGCTGTAGAGACTCATTGTTGTACTCTCTTGACTTTTTCTGTACATATTGACAAAGATTTGACTGGAAAGATTTCAAATCTGGATTGATCTTCTGATCTTTAGTCCAGTTCTTGCGTATCTCAGCCTTTTTTTTTTTTTTTAGATCTGCCACTTCTTTCTTCTACTACTAGTCTTGACTCCTGAGTTTTTTATAGGCA
>VURO01049843.1:0-24526 GCA_015108175.1 Pelvicachromis taeniatus | reverse complement strand
CAACACCACCAAAAAAAAAAACAAATACAACACAAAATAAAAAAAAACCAAAAAAAAAATAAAAATATAAAATTTAAAAATAAAAAAATAAAACAAAAACAAAAAAACACAGACACACAAAAAAAACTCTCAAAGTGAGATACCCAAACACCACAAGTGAGAACCATCTGTTCAAATGGAATATGTGTGGTGAGGAAAAACCCAGCATGCTGAACACTGACACCATTTAGTTGCAGGAAACTGAAAAACTGACGTCCTTTGGGGATTTCAGTTTTCTTCCTTTGCGCGGGTGCACAACAACAATCAGTGGCTGAGTTGTTATACCAAACAAGGAAGATGTCTGCAACAGTGCTGCACAAACATCCCAGATACATGCACAGTTTAAAAATTCAAACTGAAAAGTCTGTCTTTTGACTAGTCAAAAGGGGGAAAAAAGAGAAATCATAAGCACTGACTTGTTGAGGTAAAAGAATCACGTACACTACACCAAGGAAGTGCAACTTCCTTGCTTACCCTTTAAGCACATACACCTCCCAGGTATGCATGTACATTGCAGCACTGCTGTAAAACCACAGCCTCCATTGTTGGCCTTTAAGAGGCACCACACAAAATAGGAGGTTAGATTGTTCTAATCTACTTTTTGGCAGCAGCCATTAGTTAAGGGAAGGGGACTTCCCCTTAAAGTTTTTTTATTTACTGTCTCCACCTACTGTAGGCTTCAAAAATATTACGAGTGTGTTAAGAGGAGTTATGTGCTTCCTAAAAAAGCTAGCGATGCTGTTGAGGAAGTAACCTGATGTTCGAAACTGCATTTTGCACTGCTACAAATCCATTATTTCATATGTTTACATTCAACATGTTAGGTTTCTGTCTGAACATGAAATAAAGGTCCACTTTTTTTTTTTCATTCCAGTTTATCAGATGTTGCTCTTTGGCTTAATCTAAGTCTGCATTACTCAGTATGTGACATTTATGATGTTATTCCAGGCTTCTTGGGTTGTACTATATGGTATAGTATATGTCATAATGTCCTTTCCAGCAAGTGTCTACACTTTTACACCGGCATCCATGGCTGAATAATTTATGTTTCCAGTTGTGTTATAGATAGCATTACACTTGTGTCGCCAAGTACAGCCTCAGTTGTCCCGCACTGCTCCATTCAAAGGGCTGTGAGCGCCTTGTCTGTGGTCAGGCGTCCACTGCAGCTGCTCCAGGCTTTCCTGGAGCAGCTGTGCACAGCCGGATAATTCCATGTAGTGTAAGGCTGAGAAAACATCGCTGAGTTTTGAGGAAGAGCGCTGGCTCCACAGTCTCAGCATCTGGTACTGCTTCTCCATGGAACCGAGACTGAAACCAGTCTCCAGCTCGACTCGCTCCATCTGCTGGTCAGCCACTTTGAGCAGACGCAATAACTCCTTCCACCTATGCAAGGGCACCTCCTTAATGATCGCGTAGAGGACGATGGCCGGCCAGCGATCATCATTTCGTCTGGCAACTGGAAGGAGAGAATAATAAACAGTCAGAGGACATAGGGCACTGAGCTGCTTGTTTTGTGTTAGTCTGAGGTTAAAATCATCTGTATTTATGTAAAATAGAGCATTTGTGTAGCAGTTTACCCCCTGTCTCAAACGTCAGTTTTGCTCCTTCTAAGAGCTTCCTTTTTCTGATCACCCTATTAAGATATCTGCCGGTCACTGACGTCATCTATTGCCACGATTAGAGAAACTGGTGTGAAATTAAGTGATAAGCAGTCTGAAGCCTTTTATTTCAAATGAAAGGGTTTGTTTTTTTCATACACTGGCCTCACTAATAAAAACTTTGGTCATGTTTAAGATCAGCATGGTTACAATGTGTAGGACTGTGCAAATGTCTCGAGCCATGTCTTTTTTTTTTTTTTAAAGAAAATAGCAAAGAGGTGCAAATATAGACGGAAATGAATTATATAAGGCCAAAACAGAGTTAATCTGTTCTAATGAGCTTGAAAGTCAAGATTTAGTGTGACCGCCTATATTAGCCGTCAGGAATAGTTCTCCAGGCTTCTTGAAGGACATTCAAAGCTCTTCTTTGGCTGTTGGCTGGTTTTCACTCTGTACTCTGTCGAGATGATCCCACACTACTTCAATAATGTTGATGTCCAGGCTCTACGGAAGCTAATCCATGACCGATAGCCATCCACTGTGTCTTTTTCTATCAAGCATAACATTTTTGCAATAACAGCATGTCAAGCTGCGTTGACAACGACTTGAATGAAAAAAAAAACAGTTCTTTTGTTACGTTGTCTCTAATGTGTTAACACAACACTGATTCAGTTAGTTAGGAGTTAGGTGTCATTTTTATGATTGAGTGAGTCATAGGTCAGTGTGAAGTGGCAAAATCAACAAACCCCCAAAAAATCCTCTGAAAATGATCAAGGGTTGGAGAGAGAACGAGTGAAAAAGACAGAACTACGGGTCAATGTCACAAGAATGATCCACTGCCCTCTGTAGAGTGTGAGAGAAACGTGCTTGCACATGGACACATGACAAGGACCTCATATCTTTACCTCCCTAACTCAAAGTAACGTTACAAGTTGTACGAACACTGCTCACTTCTTGTATGATAAGCAGCAGCCGTTTAACCAGGCCATGTATGGTTGGTGAACAGTGTGTTTATTAACGAATTAGCACTGTGGAATTCCCAGTACCAGTGTGGTCGTGAGTTTTTGACTGTCCTGCTGAGTGTTTCTGCCGCCTCCTCTCAACCACTGAATACAACCCACGTTACAACTTCCTGCATAATGGTGTACTCTGGAAAACTGCAAACCAAAATTTTGAAGATATACAGAGGAATTTGACCACATCATATCAGCACTGGTCTGCTAAGTAGAAAAGCTTTCTCACTGTGTAATAACAGCACAACGTCCTTCTGTAAAACATCTGGCAACACACAGTCAAGAGACGTAATGATACAGAATACACAACGCAAATAAAAATGAATGATGACGAAGAACACAGAACAAAATCCTCACTCCAGTTCAAGCAGCACCAAACTAAAAACAGGATCTGATCAGCCGTGAATGCCAACAACAACATGACCTCACTAATGACTGCAGTTGTATTTAAAGCACACCTACAGGCTTAAAAGGCTTACATTAATCTGAATATCAGGAGTTTAATTTATGACACAGTTAACAGGCACATGTGTTCTGTTAACATCTGATCTGCCATTTGACCTAATGTCACATTGCTGACTGATGCGAGTAACAACGCTCTATTTCCTAGTTTCCACCTCCACAGATGTGGTTCAGATAAACACTATGGTGAACAAGATGAAAATGTAAAAACAACAGCACTTATAGATCGTATACCGTTCTTCTATCAGATGGAAGAAACTGCAACAGCAACATTTTTTTTAATTTTACTAATATAATTCAATTAAACAATTTGACTGTAGCACACTGGTGCTTCCTTTTAACAACACAAGCAGGTATTTGCAGGGGTAGTCATTCTCCTTAAAGCTTTAGAAATGTTGTTTGTCTAATATTGATGCTGATATTTTTAGTTTTTTAAAGTTTATGTTGTTTTTTTTTCATTAAGTGTAAAACAATTTAGCAATTTCTCCTGGTTTTATTGATCATACTCTGTAATCGCAGTGTCATTATGTTTTGAAGGTAATCT
Organism: Pelvicachromis taeniatus; assembly: GCA_015108175.1. NCBI lineage: Eukaryota > Metazoa > Chordata > Actinopteri > Cichliformes > Cichlidae > Pelvicachromis > Pelvicachromis taeniatus. Next base: position 20,870 of record VURO01049843.1, on the reverse strand, counting down.
GCTTGGATTGCACTTAAGCTGAAAGCATTTGTTAAATAGTGAAACAATAAAATTTGGGGGGGAAAAGCGTTACAAACGCAGCTTTTTTTGACTATGACCTAATGTCTACCACCTATTGACATGCGGCATAAAAACATGTGTCACTGATCATAAATGCTCATATCTTTACTGGAAAACGACTTGCTTTCAACACTTCCTCTCCTACAACTTTTCTCACAGCTTTCACATCACTTATCTGAAACATTTAGAGCCAAGCCCATCACACCCTCCGGTATTCAAGACCCAAGTCTCACTTCGGATGAAGTCCACAGTCATTTAAATGAGGGGAGAAAGTTGAAGGTGTTCTCACAGCGCTACTTAAAATAGGTTTCACCTCTTCTCTAAATTAAACAAATTTCTTAAGAAATTCAGGGCAGCAGCACACATCATCTCTACTGTTCAACACAGGAAAGAAAAATCACACTGTGGTGTCGAAGAATGTTTTGAGAGAGAGAGAGAGAGATGTCCTGCCTACTTAAATAATATATACAGAAATGAATAATTGTTGAAAATTGTTTGTCCTTTTATGAGTCATATTGTCTCTGAAAATATGACAATAGCTTCCTTTACACTTAATGTGTAAAAAGATCTATAATACCACTAAGTTTCATTTGTTATGTGGTGTTCTTCTTCTGTGATAATCCTATGATTCTAGTAACATAAATAGTATTTTCTGGCATAATAGTAGTAGAAGTAGTAGCAGAAGAAATAATTTCAAAAGTCACTTTTATCAATTTTATATTGCCAGTTAATGTAACCGTCAGTGGTTACATTAACCCCAATGGAAGCCTGAGCTGAAGAACAGAGAAGGATTTTGTCAGTGAATACTTATTACTGAATGAGGAAAAAGAAATGCAGACTCTGTTAGATTGCTGGCTGTTCTTGAATTTGAGTTTTTTTGATCCTTCTTCACTGAATTCCTATTAAAAGTAAGGAATATTTAAATCACTGCTTACGTGGCGAAATAATAAAATGACCTTTGAGAATAAAATAAATTTTTGTTAGATTTATGCAGGGTTTTTATTTTTGTTTGTTTGTTTTTAATTAGAGAGCATCACCACATAATTAACATAATTAAGTCCAGCATTCTGCAAGCAGTGCATGGTAGCAAGAGATCACATTCTTAGATAGTCTTACCTATCTGGCCATTGACTGGCACGAGAGGACTGATGTTGGTTGGATGTTCTGATACAGCTGGACTGCAACTTAGAGTGAACATGGGAGTTTCCTCAGATACTGTAAGCGTCTTGAAAGAACAGACAAGACAGCACAAGTACAAACTTTGAAGTGCATGACAGGAATGAAAAACATTATCTGCCTTTCTTGTGTGCTAATTATAAGCTAATGAGCTAATTATCTTGATGAACTATGTACAAGAAATTCTTACTGTGCACCTACAGTAAGTGCTCATGCCTAGATTGCTATCTTTAAAGAAAATGAAGTGCATGAAACTGAGCACAAACCAGCGTGGTCGGGTTACTGCCTTGATGACTGGGTTGTTCTGTTAAAAAGGAAAGGAGATATTATCAATGAGTTTCCTGCCTGTTAGTCAAGACATGTTCAGTCACTAAGGCACATTTTTAGAACAGAACTAAATATGGATATATTTCTGTTGAATACAGAAACTGGGTTGAATGTTTCACACTGTGAGGAGTAACATGAGAAAATGTGTCTTTGGTTGTGAGGTGTCATAGTATCTTAACTTCCCAAAGTGAACTACTTTATTTTACTTTACTTACTTTACGTACTTAAATACTGAAGCTTTGGTAAGCCACCAATTTGATATTAGCCATAGGAAGCTACATAAATGTCTCCAGTCAATATCTACCGAACCGCTAAGTGCCTATACTGTATACTCTATGTACTGTATATTAATGTTCAGTGGCAGTTGTAGAAAACATACTCTGATGAATAAAAGCAATTATTTAATTCAAAACACTTGAAAAATAATAAAAACCCTGCACTGAACAAATTACAATCAAGGTAACAGAAAAAAAGCACTGACAAAAGTAAAAGGAGATCATGTCAATTTGAAATACGAAGTGAAACTAATGTGAAAACATAGAAAATTAACAGGCAAAAGTTTGCAGATGCTATTACACGATCTTCGTTCTAATAAAATCTGATTTACATCCTTTTTTGTTTGTTAATTATGAATAAAAACTTGATGGTGTTGGGTCATGATCTCTTCTTTCAGCGTCTCAAGTTAGAAATGCCAGAAACAGTGTAGGTAGCATTTAACCTTAAAGGTCTCATGTTTGACATTAAGGTTTAAAGAAGATGAAGTTACATAAATCTCAAGTACTCAAATGAAATGCAAATACTGCAAATGTGTACATGAATACAATGCACAGGTACTTGATTGGATTTATTTACTGCAGATTACCGTTCTGGGAGACTTCAACGTCTTTGCTCTTGCTCCAGCAAAAAGATCTGTCTTTGCGTTTGAATATCTTCATGGTGAAGATCAGCAGGAACAATAAGAGCAACAAAAAGCTCACCACTGCAAGAAAAACTACCGGATGCAACTCTGTGGACACAAAAACACACGCCACATCAATCAGTTCTGACATAAGGTTATTCTGTCTTTATCCACCATGTAAACTGGATAACAATCAGAGGCTGGTAAACCATAGCAAGTGTGATACATCATAAAACTAAACTATAAAACCAAGGGCAGTAAGTTATTGTATCAAATGTCTTGTTAAAATATAAAATGAGCACTAACGAGTAGGTGGAATTTTTGTTATATGAGGATTTGGTGGTTTTGTGAAAGCCTTGGATGTTGAAACTGGAGCTGCACTTGGAGCGGGAGCTGAAGTTGAAGCTGGTGTAACTGTTGTAGACATAAATGTTGTCATACAATGAAAATTATTTTTAAAAATGCACGATTGGAATTATTTAAACATTAGTGGGTTATATAATGTGATGTGATATTTTGTTATACAAGGATAAACAACACAATGTAATTGCATTAACATACTTTAAGAAAAATACAATTTTAAAACTTTAGCATTTATTATTCTTGGTGCTCGTGCATTTAGTAATGCGCCTCCAAGATCCTCAGGCGTGCTTTTTTAAGGAGTTGCTGATCAAATCTGCAGTACGGTCAGGAGGAATTTTTGTCCTTCTTTTAAAGAGAGCCGCTTTATCTCAGCAATATTCTTGGGCTGTGTGGCCCAAAAAGCTTGAAAAACAAACCCACAGTATCACATCTAGTTTTCAAATCTCCTTTTTCTACAGAGCTACTTGAATGCTTAGGGCTCACCGTTTTGCCGCCTATTCTAACCTTCAGAAAAAGTCAATCAGACAAACTCACGTACATAATTAAGATTCACTTACTTTCGTTTGCCACTGTGATTGTAGACACAGATGCAGTTGTAGATGGTTTCGTCGAAACTATAGTACTCTTTGTCCTATAAGTAATTAAAAAAAAACAGTATAGACAACATCTGGCAACACATATTTATCCTGAGATTAAAAGCTAATAAAGCACCACAAAAACAGTTATTGCTCCTGTCGTGTGAAGTCCTTATATAATCCCATATTTTTCTTTTAGTTATTTCACTGGCGTTCTGTCTGGTTGTAGGTCCTCTCGTGTGAGTCAGTAGGGATGAACCCATTGATTTTTGGTGGGTGTTTTTTTTTTTAGCCCCTGACAATTCTATCATCATCATGTTAGCCAATTATGACACATGTATACTGTGTCATTTCATGTTATATTTTCCTATTGTGAACCTGAATGATAATTTTATCCATCCATTCATTTCTGCTTATCCTTTTCAGGGTCACTGGAGCCTATCCCGGCTGTCTACAGGATACACCCTGGACAGGTAACACATGTGTTTGGCTGCTAACACATATATACAGACAACCATTTGCACTCACATTCACTCCTAATGTCAATTTAGAGTTTCCAATTAACCTATCCCAACTAAGTGCATGTGTTTGGACTGTGGGAGGAATCCGGAGTCCCCGGGGAGAACCCACGCAAACACGGGGAGAACGTAAACTCCACACCGAAAGGCCTGATGGTGGAATTGAACTCAATAGTGCAAACCACCATGCCACCGTGCTGCTGCCAATTTTATCCAAAGAGCAAAGTGAAATAAACTGCCCCTTCATTTAATTGTAGTTGTTTCAGTGTTTTCTACCTTGTGACTTTTTGGTGACATCTTTCCCTGATGGGAGTAGCATTAGACAGGCTGACCTCCACTGAAAAATGTTAAAAAGCATTCCCTGCTTTCTTCACACACACTAAAAGTCAGACTTTAGAAGAAAGGGTTATAGAAAGGTAAACATGGATGCTCAGGGGATCTGTCTGTAATGCAAATGTGTAAAACTGGAGAACTGTGCTTGAAAAGCAACCCTAACCTCCCTAACCTGCCTATTATCAGGACTTTTGTGATCTGCAGGCATGTTGTTGATCACAGGTAGTCAGGGCCTCAGTCAAACCACAGGAAATATGGGAGGGGGAGAGAAATTTGTAACCATGTTTCCTCCATTCTAACAAAAAGCCAACACATCCCCTGCTGAAATCAGGCCATGTTTAACTCAACCACAAACATTGTAGATCACATTTTAGTTAGCACTGACAAACGGTTGCCATTTATCTTGAGTAAGGCAGCGGCCCTCTAAACATCACGAGAAGGTGAGACACATTAAATGCACAAAGATCACTGAACAAAAGCTGCAGTCTTGGTGTATACCTGTACACGGTATTCATATACAATACAGTGTAAGCTATCACCACAGTAAGTATATGTATTTTACATCATTGCCACTTTCATTTGCAGTTCTGTGTGTTCTCGTTAGTCTGTCACAAACAAAATTTAAGTACATGTTGTATGTATTTTTGTTCATTTTCTGTTACATTGTAAAGTGTTCTACCTCTGTGTCGGTTGGCACTTCGCTCTGTAGTCATTATTATCTGAAAGGAACATACGAGTGACTGTGAATGTATGTATTTAAAAGCGAGATTGTTATTATATTAGAAACTGAATCAGTTTGGCTGCTATGAATATCAATCTAATGCATTAAGATCCTTTGAGGTTACTTACGTTGACATCTTGTGCAGGAACATAGCTCACAATGCCGTTTATTATCAAGTCCTGAATTGTAGTGTCCCTCTTTGCAGCCACACACTGTGCTCCTATTAAAGGTGCAGTGCTCTATTACCATCTCATCATCTGGGGGAAAACAAAATACAGTGTTTCCATCTCAGTCCAAATAACTGAAAAACACAGTCCCGATAAGGCCATGTTGTTTTCTACTGTCAAATTACTTTAATCAATTAACCTCGTGGAAACAGAAGAATCAATATGTTAACGGAGAGTTCAAACTGGTACACATACAAATTCACGTGCTGTCATTACAGTGCAAGTCTCCAACCAAAGTTAATATGCAAACTGGTACTGATGTTATTAGTGAAATACAGGTAGTATTATATTAAGATTTTTCAAGCTAAATATTTATTTCATTCCACTACATCAAACTAGTTTAACAGAAATATGAGATCATTATAAAATGCTCATCATTACAAGAGATGTAAGATGCAGCAAAGAAGAGCATTGTCTTTTATATGATAAAACAAGCAGAAAATACCAGTCCTACTTTATTTCAGTCCATTTTAAGATATTTCTCAATGGGGTTTTTCCTGTGAACATGCCATCTTCCCATGTTTTATATATTGAAATGACCAGAAAATATCCGTCTGTTTCATTTCAGTCCAATTTAACTTGAATGCCCCTTAAACTTTATCACTTGAGCTGAAGATATGTGTAACAACACACTGAAAATGAGCGGGATACTTACGATTACATGAGGGACACCTAAAACATTTCTCTATGTAGTTTGTTATATCTGTGAACGTGCCAGCCTCACATTTCTTGCATTTGTACTTTTTAACTCCATCATCACAGTTGCCAACTTTATGATATCCTGGGAAAGAGAGAGAGAAGGCGAAAGGTAACGAGTTATTAATAACTTAGTAATAGTTGACAATAATATTCCTCTGTATATCTTACCAGCCGGGCACGAACTGTAACATGAACTGTTAGTTTGTTCGATCTCCTCAGTGTGACACTGTCCACAGAAAATCAGTGCAAGTATCAGTGGGAACACCTGAAACCAAAAAATATGAGGTGTTAAATAAGGGTTAACGTGCTCGTGTATAAGCAGGACTGACATTTGGTCACAAAAGCTGAAAGAAAATGACAGAAAAAGTAAAAGTGATTGACTCTCGTTAAGTCACTAGAGAGGAAAAACTTTTTAATTTGCATATATCATCAAAGAGGAATATAGTCCTTGAAAATCTAGACTTTCCACTGCCATTCAAGGTTAAACACATTTTCTGAACTCTAGCATGCACATCGTGCAGCAGACACAAAGTTGTTCAGCCAAGGAAGAATGACAGAAAAAATATGCCATACAGATCAGTGGAGATTTGGTCCGTTTTGAAGACAAGTAGCTATTTGGACTATCCTCCAGCCAGAGCTAATGAAATAAGACTCTTCCTGACCATCACAGTTCTCACATACATGAAAGCATATTGCAAACCTCAGCCCAAAAATATGGTACCTGGACGTCACCCTTATCTCCAAAACGTCTCTGATACATGAACCTGAGATATGTGAGATTTGAAACTGACTGAACCTGTCCGTCACAAAGGTCAAATATTTCTGACTCGCAGGTGAGTGAGAAAAGTTCAGAAGAGGAAAGCAGATCATAAAATAATATAATACAAAAAGTAAACAAAAACCTTGCGATATGGGTCTTTGGCAAGTAAAATAAATCAGAATGTGGCCTCACAGAAAAGAGATAAGTTGGAAAAACTGTTGAGCGATATGAGATGACAGGTCTGAGAGCCCGGTGATACCAGCTTACCGGAATATTCTTCCAGTTTTACACACTGTGGGCTTCTTTGTCTTCCTTACCCTAAACCCCCAAAACACGTATATTTCTGGATGTTGCCTGCCCAATAATAACATATAAAACGAAGCTAATCCTTCTGCTAACTTTTTAAATTTTAATCTACATGTGTGATTATTTAGGTCCATGAAATGTAGCTTGCAGTATTGTTAAAAGCTCTTCATCCGTGACTCTCCTCTCATTATTGTGACAGGTTATTGTACATTTTCAATAGCGTGATTTCAGTCTCTCAAAAGTAAACCTTAAGAAAACTATCTGCTGTACTTTTATTATTTATTTATTGATGACAACAAGAACCTTACTATCTTTAAGGTTGGTGAATGTGAATAATGCATAAAGAGAGAGTAAGTAATCATTAGGTAAAGTAAATGTATCAAGTTATTAAATGTCATGGTCTTGCTGCACCCGGAGCTGCAAGACCATGACAGATAATCCCAGTAATCAAGACATCTTCTTCCCTTCACTCATCCACATACAGCTATATGTCACTACAACCGTAACAATTTTGCAACAACTAGCGTACGGTAACATATGGAGCTCTAATTAACAACAATAAAAACAGAAACCAAAACAGTGAGGATATACGCTAGCTGTCATGGCAGCAATGAGATTTACGGCGATTCGAGAATATACGCAGGAAGAGCTCTTAGAAAATATTACACTTAATCATAAATATTTATCTTGCAGTCATGAAGACATAACGTTTGCTGCCTCTTATCCAAACATGATCTTTTCCGATAGTTCCCATAACAATGAATAATGAAAATCCACTCATAGGAAATTGCATTAAAGCACCCTTGAAATTAAACACGCAGATGATCCAGATCAAACCTATGAACAGGATTACTTACCAGGACAAAGTTCATTTTGAGAGAGCAGGCAGTGTGGAAGTTAAACAACCAACTTTTGCTGAAATTCACTCATTTGAAAGCAAATCAATGTCGTTTTCACCAGCAGGACGAGGCACTCTGACTGAGCTGATGTGTAGATTTCCTTTAAAGCTGACTCAAATTAACGGTTTTAGGAAGGCTTTGTTTGTGTGAGTGTGTGTGAGTGTGTTTGTGGGTCAGGGCTTTCAGTTCTTTGGAGTGTTCAGAGAAGTGTTGAGAGAAACAGGAAACAAAGTCAGATGTAACCACCCACCCCTTACAGACACACGCATACGCACATAGTGACAGTGTAATTCCACTGAATCTCAGTGATAATGATGTGGTACAGACAAAAGCCCTAGTGACATACATGGGGATATTTCGCAAGCTGGACAGTGTGGTTAGATCTGATGGTCGTCCGGAGTGGGGCGTGTAAGAGGAGGTGTTGTACATTGTAAAGGAGTTGGCCATTTTATTGGCTTTAAAGCAACCGCCTTTTCATTCAAACTTCGAAAAAAGAGAGAAAAAAGAAGGACGGGACTGCGAACCAAACAAATGTGGTTAACTCGGTTGTTAATCAGAGCCGTGGATATTGACTCTTTTAATCCGACATATCAATCTACGCCAACCACATTTAATTGGTTCACAAATTCTGTTCTGATGTTTTGACAATTTAACTGAACGCCACACTATGTCAAGGAATTAAATAATACACGTAAAAGAAGTATACCGGTTTAAAAATAGAATTTATAATCCAAAGGAATAACATTTTTAATATGGCATGGAGTGCTGACAAGATGCCCAGTACAGAAAAAAGATGGTACACATCTTCAGACAACAATAAGCAATGATTTCTTTATTTTCTGATCAAAAAGACTTCAGTGTAAGTTACACTCACTAACAGTCATATGAAACAGGATGAATTTGAAGGTCTGAAGTTTTCTTCAAAGCTTTTGATGTTGAAGCTGGAGCTTCATGTACATCTACCAAATGTCAGAAATCCCACTTAGACACTGTCTGATGCAATAAAGATATAAAACCTTTTAAGTTCAAATTCTCCCCAGTGTTGGCAGCAACAAGCACTGGTTATGTCTGAATAACATATTCAATATAGAGAAGAACATTGGAATGTTTTTTTTTTTTAATTGATAAAATTAATTGTGTTTTGTAATTGTCCATCCATCGGCTTCCGCTTCTCCTTTTCAGGGTCGCGGGAGCCTATCCCAGCTGTGCTGGGGCGAGAGGCAGGGGTGTGCATGGGTGTGTAGATGATGCTGTAGCATGTTTCCTCCTGCATTCTGGTTCAGTCTGGTTCAATCTGATATGCTGTCCTATAAATAAGGAAAGAGACCGGTATTGTCAACACAGGAAACTGATAGCATATCTCAAAAGGTGCTAAGAGATAATGAAACCCTGATATGAAGACTCGAATGGTTACTGCCCCTAAAATTATACTGGTCATTAATAGGTCACTGCGTTATGCTTTTTCGGTGTAAATGAAACTCAGGTGACTGAAGCCTCTTATTGACTTCAAACAGGCATCTAACAATCTTGTATTCCACTATTAGTCATTCTTTAAATGAAGCATTCCTCTGGCACAATGATGAGAAGAAACGACTACAACGTAAACAGGAAGATCCAGGGAGCCTGTTCACTCTTTAAGAAAGTAACATTTCACACATGTTTTGTTTAATTGTCACTGTGAGTTAGCAAAGCAACCCGTAACCTGCTTATTATTAGGCACTGCTGGCACTGTTCGTCACCACGGTTAATCATGCCCACAGTCAAACCACAGGAGCAGTGAGTGCACAAGAGATGTGCACGGAGGTTAAATTTGCAAACGCGTTTCCTCCATTCTGACTTAAAAGCCAACACGTCCACTGATGAAATCAGGGCATGCACAACTCAACCACAAACATATTTAGATCCAAATTTAAAAGCAATTTAAAGTCCAAAGTGTTTTTGTACCTTGTACCTTTACAGTCATAAAACTTCTACCTTTGGCATTGCTGGCAACTCTTTGTTGCCAGCAATGCCAAAGGTAGTTCAGTGGACACAAAGGTATTATACAATAAATAAATTGTATAGGTAAATTATATAATTCTCAGCCTCAACAGATTTCATTGAAGTGTGCTGACTTCATAAAACTGATTTAACATAAATATGAGGTCACCAAAATCTCATCGAGAAAAGTTGCAGCAACAAAAGAGCATATTATATTATAGACCATATATATTTTAATAACTAAACATTCGTCCTACCATTATGTTTTGGTCACATTTAACTCCAGACCCTCTTACACTGTCTCACATTACTACATGTGTCTATTCACTGGAAGCTGAGCAGGATACTTACAAACACATGACTCATATTTGACATTTCCCCCGTTTTTCATTTTCATAGGTGCCATTGTCACATCTTTTGAATCTGTGCTTTTCAAATGGCTTGTCAGAGGTACCACCTTTATGACAACCTGTGTTATACTTCTACAATCAATTGACAGGTGATATATCATCAGGTGATCACAATTTGTAACCTGAACCATTAGTTTGTTCTGTCCTCTCAGTCCATAAACAAATGCCTGCAAATACAGAGCAAACTGAGTCCTGTGAAAATTCTTTCAAATGACTGTAGAAATTGTTGTTTCTACAGCAGCGAGACCACGACAGAGGATCCCAATAATTAAAAAGCCTTCTTTGCATCAGTTACCTACATACCTCCCGTCTCCTTTAAACACTGCGGCCTTAACATTTAGCTGCCAAATGAAGTTACATAGAGAGTGTACAGCGTGGATGTACACTTGCTAGTGTAATAACAGCAATACGATTTACAGTCACTCAAGAACATACAAAATAAAAATACTAGACTTAATAAACAAAATACTTTTATTTAGTCATTAAGATGTCATTTTTGTTGCATGTCCCATGACACTGAATATTAAAACTCCACTCAGACAAAACTGCACTAAAGCAGCCTTGAAATTGAACATGCAGATGATCCAAATTAAACCTACAAACTGGATTACTTACCAAGATAAGGTCCATGTGGGGAGAGCAGGCAGTGTGGAACTTAAACCAATTTTTAATCAAATTCACTCAATTGAAAACAATCAAGTTATCACCAGCAGGATGAGGAACACTGACGTGAGCTGATTAATAGGTTTCCTTTAAAGCTGATGCAAACCTGTGGTTTAGGGACAGGTTTATCTCTATGGGTGTGGTATTTTTGGGCTCAGGGGTGTTCAGAAAAGTGAGCTCATAAGTACACAGCACCTATAGATGCACAATGCAAGGTGCTGAGACGGTTTAGTTAACAAAAAACAAGCAAATAAAATCAAGCACTATTAGTTGTAATCTAGACTTCAAAAATACTTAACCAAAATGTTTTTTTGAATTAGATCTCAGTGTGGGTAAAGATAACACACTGAAAAAATGTTGCTTAAATCATTTTTATTGCATCGATCTGGTTGTTGCCATTTGTCTTGATTAAACTGCAGATTAGCTAAGAATCCTGAGAAGGTTATTCACATTAAATACACAAACATTACTCAAGTTGCAATCTTAATAATATGTGCACACTGATATATAGCAGTCATATACAATTCACTGTAAGTCTATGTATTTTATCTGGTTGCTGCCTTCATTTGCAGTGCTATGTGCTGTCACATATAGCACATTTGTTGTTTTCATCAATCATTAACTGCATTGTTAAGTGTATTACAAAATCACAAATCACAACAAGCTTTATGTTGGAAGGGAAAGGCCCTACAAGCCACTACAAGCCTAGACCTATTGGAGTGTAACTTTAGGGTCACCCGATCCACCCATAAGTATGCTCTGTATTAAAAAGGAGAGTTGAGTAGGTAGAGTATTAGCCCCATGATGGGAAGATTGGGGTTCAAATCCACCGAGCGGCTACCCTAAGGTACCCCTGAGTAAGGTACCGTCACTGCACACTGCTCAGGCACTGGATTGGTAGCTGCCCACAGCTTCACTAAGTGAATGAGTTAAATGGACTAAGCAATTTCCTACGGGATTAGTAAAGTATAGATTATTATATGGGCTGTACTATTGAGTGATCAATATAACTTGAAGTTGTACTGTTAGAGGTTCTTCCTGCATTGCTATCTTCTAATTATTGTGACAGATTATTGTATATTTTCATCAAAAGGCACCTGGTAAAATCTGAGATTTGAAATAAGCAGCAACCCAGAAGATGAACAAAAAATGAATCAATGAGTCAAAACTCCGGCACAATGGCTGAACATTGGGGAGCACATTAGAGAAAGGATAACTTGAAACTCATGCACTAACTACAAACAGACACTGGAATGTAAAAAGTGACAAACCAAAAAGCAATCATCAATTAGAAACGAAACTCACAGCTCCAAAAACTTGACAAAACTCATTTAACAACAAACATACCTTAAAGGTCCAGGACCAATGACAAAAACATGCAGTTACATATGGAGCAACTTTTCATTGGTCCAAAAATCTGTTTATAACCTGTTTGAAAGTTTAACCAAGCACCACACTTATGTCAGAAAGTGTGAAGTTACACCTTCAAGAGGCGTATATTTAGAATTTATATTTAGAATCTGAAGAAACATGCATCTTGCTTGCATGGAAGCAAGATGTCCATAAAACTATGGTACACATCGTCAAGAACACATGTTTTCTTTATTTTCTGCTAAATCTGGTTGAAAAGCAATGGTTTTTTAGGGATTTTAGCCATCACACTCTACCTACTCAGCAGGTAGAGTGCTCGCCCCTTGATCGGAAGGTCGACAGTTCAACCCCCACCCAACGGCTAACCTGAAGTACCCTTGAGCACGGTACTGTCCCCCACATCCTGCTCCCTGGGCACCGGATTGGTGGCTGCCCACTGCTTCGCTTCACTGAGTGAATGGGTTAAATGCAGAGACTAATTTCCTACGGAATCAATAAAGTATACATTATTATTATTATTATTTCTGTGTAAATTACAAAATACAGCAAAACCTCCTTTTTCAAGGGCAACTGTGTTACAGTTTGAGAAAGAACAGCATATCAGGCAGGGAAATAAAAGAACACTTTGGAACATAAAAGCGGGCACCATAATTGCACGAATCACCAAAACATGTACAAGAAAAGGTATTTGGCACCCTGCTGTAGACGCAAAGACACTCTGACATTACTACAATAATTAGTTAGTAAGGCAACCTTAACCTGCCTGCTATGAGGACTTTTGGCATCTATCGACGTGTTACTCACCACAGGTAGTTACATCCTCAGTCAAACCACAGGAAGAGTGAGTGCACAAGAGATATGTGGGGAGATTATGTTAAATTTGCAAACGTGTTTCCCTCATTCTAACAAAAAGCCAACATGTCCATTGCTGAAATCAGGCCATGCTCAACTCAACAACAAACATATGTTAGATCAAAATTTAAAAGCAGTTAACAGTCAAAAAGACAGACTCCCACTACCTTTAGAAATGGTTACCGTCTGCATTTCCATAGATGTGTGTTTATTTAAGTGCTGAAAATCTGACAAATTTTACTTTATATTTTTATACCCATGCAACTGCATATTAAAAATCTAGAGCTGAAATAAGTAACAATACAGCAGATTAACAAAAAACATTAATCCATTTTACATTTTAAAAAATTGCAAACGTTAACGTGATCCAATTTCTAACAAATGGGATTTCAGTCTCTCAAACTACTAAACTTTAAGAAAATGGTAATCTAATCATTTTAATGTAAACTTTTTTTAAACTTTTTTTTTATTTTATGTAAACTAAATATGTATAAGTAAAAACAAATACAATTTAAATAATTACCTGTAAATTTATAGAGTGATAATTAAAGACACTTCATTAACTGATCATTAGCAAGTGTGAGTTCCTCTATAAAAGCAGAGGTTTGGGCATTTTGCAGGTCTGGAGCGTTCAGGTGCGTTAACAAGATGCCAAGGAGGGAAGAAGCAATTATTGCAGCTCATCATTGTGGGCGGGGTTTTAATGTCATATCCAAACACCCTGAAGCCCGTCTTTCTGCAGCATATCAATACAAACATCTCATACCGACGGGCAGCACAGTGGTGGAGGTGTGATCATCTGCGCTTGTTTTGCAGCCACAGGACCCGGACACCTTGCAGACACTAAGTCAACCAAAAAGTCCTCCTCACTCAAATGTGAGGCCATCTCACTGAACAAATCCTCGTGAATCTCGATGAACTGAACTGAAACATTCCCACAATGTGAGTGACTGATAAAGTAAAACTCCACAGAAAACCATTACGTCAAGTTTATCAAGCTATTGCTAGGAAAGGTTGCTCCACTGTCCTGTGGAAACTCTTTTTGTTTTCAGGAAATTGTTGCTCCTGTCGCAGCAAGATCACGACAGGAATTCCCAGTAATCCGGAGGCCTTCTTCTTCCCTGCATGTCGGTACTAAACAATACTGCAGCATTAACATTTTCAACTTATGTGAAGTTTTAATATCAACACTAAAACCACAACAACGTGGATGTACCCAAGCCATAATGACACCAACAAATATGATTCACAGTCACCAAAGAATATACATAAAAAAGATTACTTTTAAGCTACTGTAAAAAAACCAAAACAAACTTTTATCAAACCTTATCTTGCAGTCATTGAGACATAATGTTAGTTTACCGTTATGTAAACATGAGCTTCACGCAACACTAAACAATAAAACTCTACTCAAAGCACCCTTGAAATTGAACATGCAGATGATCCAATTAATGCTACAAACAGGATTACTTACCAAGTTTTATTCAGATTCACTCAGTTGAAAACAATCTTGTAATCACCAGCAGGATGAGACACTCTGATTTAAGCTGAAGAATAGGTTTCTTATGAAGCTGACTCAAACATGTGGTTTAAGGACAGGTTTATTTGTATGAGTGTGTTATTGCATGTTTCGGCCTCGGGACTTTCAATTCTGTTTCGTCTTTAGAAAAGTGATGCAAGCAACAGGAAACAAAATAAGATCATATGAGCAAATAACACTTATAGATGCACATAGACTCAAAATGCAAGACAGAGACTGAGTTTCAGTAAACAAAAAACAAGTGTTGTAATCTAGCTGTCATCTAAACAAACGGTCCCGTGAAATAAACTTATACACATTTTTATGCAGGTGAGCTTAATCCAGATTGTGATAGGGGAGGAAATACAACTAAACATAGGAAACCAGAGACAAGTAAGCTACCAAATTACCACCAAATGATTAGTGGATGAGCAAGGGCACTAATGAAGCCTGGAAATGGATGGAAGTGTGTTTCCACCACTGACAAAAAACAAATGCCATTCATAAGTCAAAATGTATGATTATTATCTCAAAATGTAAACTTCATAAACCAAACCAGTGGAGATAATAACTTGAAATTTTGAGGTTTTTAAGCCAAAATTTTGACTTGTGGTAAAAATGTTCTTTGCAGTGGCAGAAACAAAACCAAACAAACCATTAAAAAGAAAAGAAAGAAAGTTATAAAACATAGTGCTGTGTAACAGGCAGGTTGCAGGCCCAAATGCAGGACTAGAGAGATTGGGGGGGGGGGATTCTTTATTGCTGGCATTTTAAACAAGTTTAAAACAAGCAACTGGAACTATTTGAAAAACACACTTCTAGGGAATTTGGGCAACACCCGGCAAGGAGCGCACATGTGTGAAGGAGGGGGTGACAATGAACAGTGGATGACGCAGACAATAAGTATTTACAAGATAACGAGGGCAGTGGAAACAGGTGGGAACACAGCTGAGACTCAAAGGGGAAAACTAGACAAGGGAAACCCCAGGAATCCTGACAATTTAACCGGAAATGGAGACTCAAAATACTAAAAATACATGAAAATCCTAAACTGAGTAAATTGAAAACAAACCCTAAACACTGAACAAAAATAAAAAAGTACACAAAAATAAATCAACCTTCAACTCAAAACCCTGGAACCAAACAGTGATCATGACTCATACAGAAGTGTAATTCTACCAAAACTCAGTGATAACAATGTGGTTCACAAAGAAATCCTAGAGACGTACATGAGCACATTCAATAAGCCAGACACTGTGTTGTGATGATGGTGCTGAGTGGAAGAGGAGGCTGGTACACTGGGAATATATGTTAGTGGCTTTAAAGCAAACGTGCTTTCTTTCTCTTTAACCCAAATATGAAAATTTACATCACACTGTGGGTAGAAATAACCCACTGAAAAAAAAATGTTGTGCTGAAATCATTGCTATTGCGTGAATCTGGTAGTTAGAATGAATAAATAGCTGACATTTGTCTTGATTAAACTACTGCTCAATTAAACATCCCAGGAGGTTATACAAGTTAAATACAAAAACATTACTCCAGCTGCAATCTTAATCATTTGTCCACACTCATATACAATACACTGTAAGCTATCACTGCAGTAAATATATGTATTTTATATTATTTCTGCTTTGATTTGTAGTTCTGTGTTCCTGTCAATCAGTCACAAACAAAATCTAAGCACGGTTGATATGTTTTGTCTGTCCCAGTCATCTACTTCAGGCACTTCCTTTTGTAGTCATCATTCTCTGAAAGCAATAAAGGTGGAGGTGACTGAATTAATTTATTTAAGTTGTTATTACGCTTGGTAATTAAACAATATGGCTGCTGTGAATACCAATCAAATGCTTTAACATCCTTTGAGTTTACTTACTTGGACATGTTCTACAGGAACATTTCATGCATTCCCTCAGATGGTCAGACCCTAAATTGTAGTATCCGTGTTTACAGGCACACACTACGTTGCTATTAAAGGAGCAGGGCCTTAGTACCATCTCATCATCTGAGGAAAAAGCAAAACACAGTATGTCCATCTATGCTGTACTTCCAGCCGTCATCTATTTGTTACTGCTTATCCTGGAGGCAGCAGTCTAAGCAGTGATGCCCAGAGCTTCCTCTCACCATCAACCTCCTTTAGCTATCTTAGAGGAATTCCAAGCCATGCAAGAGATATAGTATTGCCAGCATTTATTGATCTGCCCTGCCATCTTCTCTTCATTGGAGATGCATGAAACACTTCATTTAAGAGGTACCTAAGACCCACCAACAGACCTGATACCTGATATTAGGTCAATATACAAGCACACATTCAGGGGCTTCAAGGACTTAAGGCAAATCCCCAAAGTAAAGCCACCAAATAGATTGTTTTAACTACCTTGGTGGCCTCAACCACACTAACAAGAGCAATGAGAAATTAATAATTTGTTAAAATTGGAGTGCACGCGACATCAGTTGTTGGCTTCGTAGTGTTGACGCTGTAATCTCAGTGTGTACAATCTCAAACTAACATTCTGCAGGTTAAGAGTGACACACAATGTTGAACGGTTTCCCATCCACGACATAATTAAGTCATCAAAGTGTTTCAAGTTCCTCACATTGGTCGGAAACAAACACATGAGATCGTCATAACAAGATCACCACAAAAAGAGGTTTATGATGAAACAATGAAAGGGCACTGTGTTTCATATACCTTAATAACCAGATGATAGCAGTCTGTTGTTTTTTTTAGTTCAATTTAACTTTTATCAGACTTATACTTTATCAAACAAGCAGAAAACATGTGTAACACTAAACTGAAACTGAGCAGGATACTTACGATTACATAAGTCACACCTAAGGCATTTCTCTATGTAGTTTTCTATGTCTGTGTAGAAGCCATCCTCGCATATTTTGCATTTGTACTTTTTAAGTTGATGATCACAGGTACCAACTTTATGATATCCTGAAAAAGAGAGAAAAGGGGCAAAGTTAATTTGATAGTTTCACATTGACTTTATACCAATAATTAGCAATAACGTTCCTCATTACGTCTTACCAGCTGGGCACAAATTGTAACATGAACCATTAGCTTGTTCAATCCCCTCAGTGTGACTCTGCCCACAGGAAATCAATGCAACTATCAGTGGGAACAGCTGAAAGAAAGAGGTTTAAAGATCAGAGGTTATATTTTAAGGAAGCAGGCATATTTTCCATTAAAACGGCCACAAAGAGAAACCTTTATGCTAACCTCTTTCAAAACATAATTAGACTAAACTGCTCTCCTTACAGAGGTCCTTCACACATTTTCTTCTAGCTCACAGGTTTGATAGAAATGTCAATGAATAGATCATGATAATACAGAAGAAAGAGAAAGGTGTCGTTAACAAGTTAAACAAATCACAATCAGGCCCCGCAGAAAAGAGGACAGTTGATAACAGCGTTGGCTGATTTACAATTTTGACAGATCAATTTTCTGTTCTCTTGTTTTCATGACAGTTGGTCTAATAAATTTGTTAAACAGCATGAATCATTTCACTTTACATCAAAGTGCCCTTTCAATAAATCACCCAAATAATCAATAAAAAAATATATATAAACTTACCAAGATAAGGTCCATGTTGGGAGAGCGGGCAGTGTGGAAATTAAATAACCAAGTTTCACTGAAGTTCTCTCCCAAAGTGGACACCAGCAGGAAGAATTCTCACTTCAACTGATATGCAGATTTCCTTTAAAGCTGACTCAAAAGAAACATTTAAGGAAGGCTTTGTTTGTGAGTGTGCGATTGTGTGTCAGGGTTTCAGTTCTTTGGAATCTCAAGTGAAGTGGCGCAAGAAACAGGAAAGTGACATCACGTAAACACTAACATGCATACTCCCACACGTTAGCATTATAACACCACAGAATTTCTGCAATACTGATGTGGACAAGGGCGGCCTGGATGTCTGCCTTAAAGTATTAGCCCAAACAATGCACAGTAATAGATCAAATTCCCACTTTACGGAGAAATGTGATCAGTTAAGTGCTGATACATATTAGAGGATTCAAAAAGACTAGCTGTATTGCTGTGAAAAGCAGCCTAACTCGACTTGCTGACTTTGGAAAACATCCCTGACATTACATGTAGTGAAGTTCCCGATGAAACTTTAACACCAGCATTCTCTGTATATGTCCTTCTACTGAATTGGCAGTGCGTTTGGGATCATTGGCGTGTGGAAAAATTACGTTGTTTCCAATCACATGCTTTTTAGATGGTATTGCATGATGGATGAAAATCTTATGTTATGTTTCTGTGTAATAATAATTCCATCACTTTTGACTGGGTGAAATGCAGCTCCAAACCATGAAGGTGCCTCTACTGTGTTTTGCAGATGGCTGTTAAGGAGTGATGAACTTTTGTAACTCACTCCTGACTCCCGGACATTCAGGTTTGGATTCATCACTTCAAAAGACTTTGGCAAGGATTTTCAGTATAGCTCATGTGTACATTATCATACCTCAGGCTTTTCTTCTTGTTCACCTTTCTTAAAAATGGCTTCTTGCCAAAATGCCACTGAGGCTATTTCTGATGAGGCTTCAGTAAACAGTGTATATGAAAAAACTGAAGGGCCACATGCGTCTCTCAGATCAAGACCTTTTCCTATTTCGTAAGCAAATAACTTTCAAATATTGTTCATCTGATGCAGTTTTTTCACTTGTCCATTTTCCTCAATTATTTTTAAGGACACACTGCACATCATGTTTGGATATGCCAAGTCTTTAGCTAATAGGGAATCACCTTGTTGGTTCAAATACACTTTTTCTATGGAAATTCTTTTTGTGTTTGTTTTCTTGCAACAAAGTTTCTAAAGACATCATTTCAAGTTGGTTCAATGCTAATACGCCTGTTATGTGTAGACAGAACACTGACTCATCCCTATTTAAGTTTGAGTGATTCATCGGTCAGTGTGGATTTAAAAAAAACGTAAATGAAAATGCCAGGGTATGAGTTAATAGATGTGCGTCTGATGACTTCAGCCTTATAAGAGGGTCACAGACACAGAGTGCAACAGGAGTGAACTGGGGAAACCAAACCACTGAGAGCTTCACGAACTAATAGAAGGACTTTAAAAGGCAGTTCTCTGTTGAACTGGAAGTCAGTGAAGTGACTTCAATAACTGGGGTAATATTTTCAAGCTTCCATGTATGCTCCATTCTGGACAACATAAAGTCCACCTGCTGATTATTTGGAAAATCCTGCAAGAAGTCTAACTTGCTTGATATGAATGCTTTCGCACATTTCTCAGTTTGAGATAGGAATATTTTAGCTACTGATATATTTTTACGTTGTGGAAAGCAGCTCTGGTGACCTAGGTAATGTAATTATCATATTAATTAGTTTATTGATTAACCGACTTGCTTTCATGTGTGATAAATATGAACACATTTTCTGTCTCTGACGTTTTGGACCAACAAGAAATATTTTTATCTTGTCTCTGTTCAGTTCTAAAAATTCAGCAGCTACTGTCATCAGTAGAGGTTAGTTCATCTGGTGAAAATGACAGTTAAAACTGTGTTTCGTCTTTATTGTGATAGCAACAAGCAGGGTCGTGTAAAGGTTAAAGAGTACGGCTTCGAAAGGCTTTGAAATAAAATGTTACTCCCAACAGTGTCGAAGGAAGCAGCGAGGTCTAAGACTGAAACGCTCCGTGAATCACTGTTGGTTTTTAGGTCATTGATGACTTTAGTAAGAGCCATTTCCGTGCTATGATGGGTTCTGAAACCAGACTGGTACTGTAGGTACCTACTTATTTATTACAAGAGTAAATAAGTATCTACTGTTTATTTACAAAGCGCCTTTCACAGACAAGTGGTAAGAAAGCTCTGTACACAAATTAGAATAAAGTAAATGATCAAGTTAAATGCTGCAGACCACAATACAAAAACAAGTTGATACGGTATTAACTAATACACTATTACCTGTAATTTTTTTTTTTTTTAATTACTGTGGAAGAAAGTATTACATTTGTTGCATTAGGTTGTTTTATGATTTTATAAATATTACACAGCTGGATGACAATAAATTATTATTTGGATTATCTGGCTGACTCTATTTCACTGTAGTAGCAAAGACGTACATTTTTAAAGATATTGTTTGTTTTCTTTATTTATTTTTTTAAACAATCTTTTCCTTTTTCACTGTTTCTCTTTAGGTGCTTTGGGTGGACCGAATATAATAACAGTTCTGACAGGGCA
>VURO01049842.1:7078-31126 GCA_015108175.1 Pelvicachromis taeniatus | reverse complement strand
TGTCTGTGATGAGGCCTATGATGGTTGTGTCATCCGCAAACTTGATGATGATGTTGGACTCATGTTTTGCAACGCAGTCGTGTGTGAACAGGGAATATGGGAGGGGGCTAATGATGGTGTTAAATGCCGAGCTGTAGTCGATGAAGAGCATTCTTGCATATGTATTCCCTTTTTCCAGGTGAGTGAGGGTGGTGTGCGTTGCCAGGGCGATGGCATCCTCTGTGGCTCTGTCCGATAGACAAACTGAAGAGGGTACAGTGTGTCAGGGAGGGAGGAGCAGATGTGACCTTTGACCAGCCGCTCAAGGCACTTCATGATGACGGATGTCAGTGCAACAGGACGGTAGTCATTCATACAGGAGACCACTGATTTTTCAGGGAGGGGAATGATGGTGGATGTTTTGAGGGACGTGGGGACCACTGACTGCCTCAGGGAGAGGTTGAAGAGGTCCTGGAGCTTTGTGAGGGTTTACCTTTTTGAAAGTCTGTCTCACAGCTTCTGTTTTGAGAGTTAAAGTTTCAGCCTCACTGTCCTCCTGAGGGTAGAGGATTTGCTCTCTGTTGTCTGCATCAAAACGAGCATAGAACTTGTTGAGCTCATCTGCAAGAGATGCAGTGGGCTGAACACTGCCTGTGTTGTCCTTCTTGTAGTCAGTGATGCAGCGCAGTCCATTCCACAGTTCCCATTTGTAGATGACCCTGGAGACTGGTTTCTCCTGTTTCAGCCTTTGTCTGTAGGCAGCAGCAGTATGGAACAGTGGTCTGCCTTGCCAAAAGCTTGGCGGGGGAGGGGTTTGTAGTACTCTTTGAATGGAGTGTAACGATGGTCCAGCGTTTGATCACCTCTTGTGGGGAAGGAAATGTGTTGATAGTATTTGGGGAGAACCTTCTTCCTGTTGGCTCTGTTGAAGTCTCCCAGCACAATAAAGGCGGCTTTGGGATTTTTGTTCTCAAGTCCAATAATGATGTTATACAGTTCGTCCATAGCCTTAGCTTTATCAGCATGTGAGGGGATGTAAACAGCTGAAAGGAGAACTGAACTCCCTCAGGAGGTAAAAAGGCCTGACTTTAATGGTCAGCAGCTCGAGGCTCTGAGAGCAGTAAGTTTTTAAGATACACACATCTCTCGCCCACAAAGAGTTAACCATAAAGCACACCCCTCCTCCCCTTTTCTTGCCTGAGTCCTTCGTTCAGTCTCCCCGGTAAACAGTGAATCCATCCGGCGTGACGGTGCAGTCGGGGACGCTGGGCTCCAGCCATGTCTCTGTGAAGGCCAGAACGCAGCAGTCCCTGATGTCTTTTTGATGGTTTAACCCCTCAAATATGATTAAAGTCTGTGAATAGATGGGCTGAGAGCCATAGACAGCATCATATAATATTGAGAAAGAGGGACTAAGAGACTTTTATTTTATTAAATCCATTTACTGCTGGTTGAGACTCTAACAGAACCCAATTTTTGGTCCAGGCCTGCCTGTAGACCTGCAGTACCTCCCCGAGGACAAGAAGCGAGAGGAAGACCCCGACATCCGAAAGATGCTCCTGGAAACGCTCTTACTGGTACAAAACCACAAACATTCAAAAAGAAACACACACAGATAAATTATGTTTTTATGTCGAAGTCCTCATTGTTTGTCTCTCTGTGTAGCTGACTGCAACTAAAGCTGGTCGGCAGACGCTGAAAGAGAAGAACGTTTATCCAATCATGAGAGAGTTCCACCGCTGGGAGAAGGATGTCCACGTTACCGCAGCCTGTGAGAAACTGGTCCAGGTATGAAAGATCCAGATGTTTGGTTATTGTCTAAACTGGAAAAATAACACCTGAGGGGTGCACTATGAGGCAAGATTAATGGCTCAGTGGGCTTAAAGTTGCGGTGTCCTGTGTCACAAAGGCGGCTCTCTTATTTACCTAAGTCACCATGGTAACTTATGCTGAACACAAAACCCGGTTGGGAGTAGTTTATGATCACGGTTTTAGTTAAAAATCATCTGGAAGTGACATACTTTCATTGAGTCGTATATTTACAGCATATTTTATGTGTAATATTGATTCTCTGCTGGGGAAATATGTTTTATATATGCAGGTCATTAAGCTGTACCTTACTAAAACAACTGAATGTGTTTGTGTGTCACAGGAATTTGCATATATTAATGCAGAAAATGTATAAATGTTGTTGTTCATGACTCTAATCTGCTGCTACGAAAGAACAGGACACACCAAGAATACCTGTCCATCAAATACAACTGATCTGCTTTGATCTTTATTAGCCTATGAGACGGTAACCTTTTGTCTCTTTTCGGTATATATACGGTATATTATTTATGTTCTTTATAGACTTTTAATCTGCATTTTATCATCATCTGATTGGAGTGGGGATCATTTTGTGTGGAAGAATGAGCTGTGAATTGCCCTTTTTTATTTCAACACGCTCGAAGCCTGAAGTGAAAAATCTAGTTTTACAAATACAGCTGACAGTCACTGTCGTGATATGTGTCAACTCCAGCTGGGGGGGTTATGAAGTTCTGAATAAAAATCAAACCTATTCTATTCTTCTAGTGATGTGCTTTTCTTTCTTTCTTTTTTCTTTATTCCTGTCATGTAAGTAAAGGGGTGCCTTGAATGTAAAGATGTAATGCAGGGGTGTCCAACTCCAGTCCTCGAGAGCTACTGTCCTGCAGCTTTTAGATGCATCCTACTCCAACACAGCTGAATCAGATGGTTGGATTACCTCTTCAGCATGCCATCAAGTTTGGCAAAGGCCTGATAACAAGCCATTGATTTGATTCAGGTGTGTTGGAACAAGGATGCGTCTAAAAGCTGCAGGACAATAGCTCTCGAGAACTGGAGTTGGACACCTCTGATGTAATGCGACTGCATCTTAACTCCTCCAGGTGCTGATTGGAGACGAGCCAGAGGAGGGCATGGAAAACCTGATGGAGGTAGAAATCCCTGAGGATGTGGAGGAGAAACTAAAGGAGGCTGATGCCAAAGAGCAGGACGAGCTGGCAAAAGAGGAGAAGAGAAAACGAGAGGAAGACGAGAAAAAGAAGAAGAATGATTTTGAGCAGACAGACAGAGAACAGGAGAGTGGACTGATAAAGTGAAATCTATTTTAGGCTTTTTGTCATTCCGATAGAAGCACTGCTTCAATGTGCCTGACTCAGGTGTGACTGGAAAGAGATGTCACGAGGAGCCAGTGCTGAGGACAATGGAAGCGCCAAAATAAAAAATCACTCTTTTACTGCATTGGTGATGAATTTAAAGCTTATTTTACTGATTAAACAAAGAACATGAGGGAAAAAGCTTGAATCTGATCTGATGACATTACAAGAATCTTTTTAAACATCAACTCATTTTGTGTTTCATGTGTATTAAACTTGATTTATTTTCTTTCTGCTTTATAAAAAATAAGAGGATTGAAGAGAGTGCTCCAAGAAAGGAGAAGTGTTCAAATAAATGTATGCCGTCATAACTTTTACACTAAAGTGACTGTTGGTTTTATTGCTAACACTTTGTAAAATTTCTCACAACCACACTATGACATCAAAGACATTTATCAGTATTAATGAGAAAATTACAGGCCGTGTTGAAATGATCAGACTTTGAAACAAAATTCAGTAGATAGGACCTGGACAGTGAATTTGTTTATAAGGATGAAGTTACTGTGGCCCCATCAAGCCCCAAAGAACCACATGGGCCTCCCTCCTGTGTGGCCAGCACCGGGAGGTGGGGCCAAAGGGACTTGGGCCATCATTGATTGGCCAGTGGTCAGAGGTGGAGGCCCTGGCAGCCCAATCCCGTGTAACCAAAACAGATATGTTTATAACCTTTTTATTTATTTAAAAGAAGAAGCCTTTTTAAAAAGATCTATTCATCCTCACTGCCTTCAGCTAAACAGCTGTTTCCCCTCAGAGGCTTTTCTTTTTTTAATGATAGTGAATGACCAGCAGAGGGTGTCAGAACATGTACAGCTTCTGTCATTCCTTCACATCGACTTGGATCCAAAACCACTAAAATCCCACCGTGTGCACCCTTCTGCAGAAGGTTATATTTAACTTGAAAATAAACAGACAGAAATTTAAGCAATGTCAAACTTAAGACAGAAAAACACGCTCAAAGTAAAAACCAGCAGAAGACGGATGGGTGTAAAATCACGTCCGAGCTCTTGTATTTTGTAGCCTCTATCTATTCATTAGATATAATATTTGGTATTTTAACGGTGAATTGGCTTCTGGTGAAAACAGAAAGAGGACATAACTGCAGTAATTTCAATATTAACAGGAATTTGGTTGAGACACATCAGATAAAAAACAGGAAGAAAAACAGCATAAACTGTGGGCGAGTGTGCGTACTCTGACCTTCTGTTAAAACCCTTTGAAGGGATCAGAGTGGCCCTCAGTAACATTTTGTGAAGCCTGAGAGATCAACCATTCCCAATTCATGTCACGCTACGTGTAAAGCAGCACAAAACAGGAACAAAGGGGCTGTTCTTTGCTGTAATCAACATCATAGCTAACAAACACTTCTTAGTGTTAACACATGAAGCTGGAGTTAAGAAATGCCACCTCACGTAACGTTAAAAACTACAGGAAAATGATTTTTCACATATAACCTGGTCATTAAAACTTTAATGGGAACATCTTTGATGGTCTTGAAATTAGTTTTGGTTCAGTTTAGAGCCACAGCCAGGGAGCGGTTTGTCAACAGAGATCCTGTGAATGTGTTTAAGTTAAAATGAAAAGAAATGTAACTGTTAATTAGAAGATGCTTGTGAGGTTAAACAGTATGTGCATGTGTGCAATCTGACCACGTGTTTCTTCATCAACGCCTGTGTTGGTTTTTCCACCTTGACAAGCTCGAGGCCAAACAGCACATATATAACTGTTTCACACAGAAAGGAGTCATTTATTAACTCACAGAGAGAAGAAACATTCAGTAACCTTAAAGGGAAGTCACCCATCCTTCCTTTCTTAACCTTAACATTAAAAAAAAAAGAGAACAGAAACAAAAGTCTGTCACTTCCTCAGTTAAGTCTTCAAAACATGACTGTGTCTCATGCTACAATGATTATTTTGTATTTATTCAGGAAAAAAGTAAAAAAAAAAAAGATTTCCAGAAACAACAAACACAAACAGAACGGATCCTCAGAGCTTTCCTTTTCACATGCTTCAAAAACACTTCAAACGACGCCACCGCGTCAGATCAAAAGATAAAACTAACTAAATGCAGAACAATTATTCTGACTAAAATTCAAAATCCAAATCTTTTACAAAGTTTTCTGTTTGTCCCTCAGGATATATGTTATCCCTTCCAGTGTGAGGCTTCTTATCATCTGCTTTAACCAGCATATCCATTTATTTTACAATGAAATGCAGCTTTTTGGCATTTAAAAAAATTTGAGATTCAATGTATTTTCACCTTATGTGATTCTTATTTTGATAGGACAGCAGAGAGAAGATGGGAATTCTGGGAGAAAAACTGGGGTAAGACAGGCAGTAAATAACCTCAGGGCAGACTCAAACCCCGCTCTCTGCAATATCTTTGAGACATATGGATCATTTTTCTTAATCCAAACTTCTCAAATCTCACAGTGACCTCTTCTTATTATCTTTCTAATCTTCCTGCACTGACTGACACAGTGAACTATTTAAACTGCCATGAGTTACACAACGTTTTCAAATGGATGACTCGATTAACACAAATAGTTTTCTTTGGGGTGTGTCACGCTCCGTCCACATGCCTGTAACTTTATCTTCCTGTCCTCAGGGACTATGTCAGTTCCTACTCTGCTGATATCAGATGAACTATTTGTATCCTGCCACCAACACCCATCCCGGAGGAGTCGTGCAGCTAAAGACCAAACCCAACGAGTTCCTTCCACTCATCTGGATGTTTTGTGTCACATTGGAGCAGAAATTAAGAACTTATCCTTAAAAAACATGATTTTTAGTTGGTGAATGAGTGTAATATAGCCTACCACTGTGAGGAGCTCTGCTGCTGAACTGGTCTGCAGGCTGAGACTAATGACACTGCTGTGTACTATTTATGGTTGACTGCTGCTGAAACAGGGCAGGGGGTCAGAGTTTCTGCCCTTCTCCTCCTTCATTAAAGGGGGGTAGGTTTGGAAAAACACAAACAAGCTGGGGAGACCCCAACTTTTTTCTAATGGAAAATCCCATCTGTAGTGGTTTTTACCTGACATCAGGATGACGAATACGATACACAGGAATAAGGAACGTAACATTCTTTACTTCTTTCTCTAAATCTGTAACACAGTCATTACTGGATAATCAAACATGCTGTGATTTAAAGTGCCACTGAGGTCCTTATTTCTAATGTGTTTTTATGAGTGATTTTACTTTTAATATGTTACATGGGTTGTGTTTATTTCACATGTTTTTGTCTTTTCATCATGTTCGCGTTTCTGAATGTTTGGTGTTGTTGATTCATTTAATTTATGCCATCAACCTGCCAGTGACAACAGATGAAAATTAGCCTGTGCGGCTAAATCTGGCATTTACAAAGTGACTTAAGGCACTCGTGTTAATTAATGATGAATATGCATTTTCCCTTTGGGTGGGAAAGCTTTTAATTTTTTTCCCCTTTCAGCATAATGTCAAATAAAATATTAATAAATGGACGCTGAAGTTTGTTTTATTGTCTGATTTTTTGTCTGATAATCATTGTTCATCTCTTTTCTTGAGTCACGGCTCCAGTGAGACGCATTCACCATTGTGAACTAGAGGGCCAACCAAAATGTGGGCATTATCTCACTGTGTGGTGAAGTCCCGGCCGCGTTATCATCATACCCCACGGACGTATTTAGTCCATTTTGTGTTTTTATTATTAAAATACTATTAATAGACTTTAGCTTCACAAAGAAGCTGTTATTTAAAAAGAGGTTCACAGACAAAACAATTTAGCTCAAACCCGTTTTAAAGCTTCAGAGAACAAGTAGGGTCATGAGTTTTCATCATAAGGTCCTTGTGTCCTGCCTTCCACGACACACTCATCACTTCTCATTTCAGTTCTCACCGAATATGACCGTTAAAAATACCTTTTTAAAGGTCGTGTCTGTCCTCCATTAAAACACGTCAATTCACAAGTATCTTCACTCACTGCAACCAAACGTTTCTTCACAAACTCTACCATCATACAAGCGCCACTGCGCGTACCTCGGTTTAGCAGCAGCGTGGAGCTCCTTCCGTCCACAGTGAGCGCGCGCTCTCGTTGGCTGTCAAACGGCCTGATTGTTTGGCGACGTGAACGTGGGCGGCTCCGCCAGCACCAGTCAGCCAACTACAGGCTTCTTTTTCTCTTCCACGTGCGTGTTGTACTTTGGGAGCACGTGCATGTAGTACGTGCCAGACGTGTCCCTAAATGGTCGTTGGTTCTTTTGTTGTTGTTGTGCTCGTCAGCTGGGACGTGACACCCTTTCATCACAGCTGGACATTAGCTGCGCATTGTCACTACGCGCAGGTCTCAGAGTTACCTTATGTTTATAATATATTTCACATGCGGAATGTGATAAGCGCTTGCAAAATCTCCGATTTTGCATGTTTTAGTACGAACAGCCGGCTGCATCTGTCCTCTTAGCTGATGTAGTATCCTTATCACGCTGCCCCCAGGCCTAAAGCAAATTAAGGGTGACTGGGTCACGTTTTTATTGTTATTAATTAAAGAAATTAGCCCAACACATCACGCATGTCTAAAACAGCAACCCAGGTGGGCTGTCTCTGGCGGCCTTTTGTAAATATTTATTGGATTTAACCACTAAAATGTGTGATTTTTCTAGTATCTGTGTTACTTAGTTGTGCATACGTACAATAACACACAAAAACATCACCGACTGCTAGCTACACCTGGAGTATAGCTTTTTCAAAATAAAAAATACAGTTTGCCACTTTGCATCTATTTTGATATTTATTTGGCAGTTGTCTGGGCTTACTGACATGCATTTTGTAAAAAAAATGTTTTTTCCCTTTAATCCACAGTGACACCAGTGCAGCGGGGGGAAAAAAGAAAAAAGAAAAAAAAGCAACAAAAAATAGATAAATAGATAAAGTTAAAAACAAACAAACAAAAACACAAATAGAAAAATTGAAACTAGATCTGGAAGTACCCATATCACTTGTACTTCCAGATCCTTACACAAAGTCCGTTTATATTGGTTTAACGTATTCAGTCCATTTTGACCATTGCTCATAGAATTTTTCACTTTAATCCTCAAAGTGTATGTTAGTTTTCCCATAATGTAGATTTCTTTAACTATATTAATCCAATCTTCCTGTGACGGTGACTGAACTTTTAACCATTTTCTTTTTGCTTTTTTGCTTGCAATCAGTAAACTTCTCAGCAGTCTCGTATCAGACCTTCCAATTTTGCGTATTTACATCTCCCAAATATATACACTGAAATGAACACGGTATTTCAGATCTAAACACATAATTTATATGGTTACAAACACAGGACCAAAATGACCTTAGTACAATACATTCCCAAAAAATATGATAAGGATTAGCCCCAGAGGTCCCACACAGCCTCCAACATGAATCACCACCTCCTCGATGTCTTGTTTGTATAGGAGTAATGAAATATCTCACTAAATTTCTTCATCCGAACTCTCGCCATGTATTGGAGACTGTTGTGGTCCACTGCGGTTGGCACATTTTTGCCCAATTTTCATTAGGGATAAGTACATTGCCCCCCCGCCTCCCACCTTCTCTTAATATATTCCGAGTTATCATCTTTACCATGCTGGATTGACTTATACATTTTAGATATCGTATGACTCATAGAATGGGATCTTATTAACGTAAGAAGAGTTTCTACAAAGCCCAAATCACTGTTTTTTATTACAGTTTTGATATTTTGGTTAAAATGATGCCTAACTTGTAGACTGACATGCATTTTGACGTACAAACCTTCATCAACCTTCCAGTTAGTGGGCACCCCTGTGTTACTCTCTGATATGTGGCCACCCATTTAGTACTGTGGGGGACATAAGTCTGGTCCTGATTTTGGATTTTGCCTTAAACTAGAATTAATAACATTGTAACTAAAATTTGATTCCGATCTGTGATTTTGGGACATTGAGACTTGTTCTTAACTTGCTTGCTTAACTTAACTGTGGACTTATTGGGCTTGATTGTGGAGACTGTGGACCTGTTGTTCCTGACCAGGGACTTGAAAAGCAGATATGAGCATCAACCAGTTTTTTGACTCTTTTCTCATATTTCCTTTTGCAGGCGTTATTCTGGAGTTTTCTGTTTGGAGAAGAAGTTTAGATTTCCCAGCTACGATGTTCAGCTTGTATCTCTACCACTTGTTATTGATCACAATATTATCATCTTATAATAATCTTATGTCTTGTTATCCTTAAATGTCCAACCAGCAGGAGGTGCTGTGTCCTTTATGTGCTGAAACAAGTCACATCCACTTACCAAGGTTCATTTAGAAAATGGATGAAATAACAACACAGCGGTACAGCAACCAGCCAATCAGCACCAATTATTCTCACTACCACAGAAGCTCTCTTCTCTTCCTGTCTATCCAACATTGATCTTACTCTCTCAGTTCAGTCTGTGCGTTTGTGTTACTCACGCTCTGGAGATAAAAAAGCACATCTCCACAAAATGAATCATTAATTTTAACTGTGAATATTCGGCTTAAGGTGGTTAGACTCAAAGAAATGAACATAATTCAGTCTGGAATGACTGGGACAACTTTGTGTGCGTATTTGTGTCTGTGTGTTTGAGAGGATTGTTCTTCCTGTGACACATTCACCAGAGGCTAAAGAGAAGAAGCTTGAGCTCATGCTTCCAGAATAACAACTCACCCCTCCTCCCTCTCGCTCGCCTTCATCTGAGCTCTTCTGTGTGAGTGTGTTTGTACTTGCACAGCTATCTGTGTGAGGACCAAGCTGAGGTTTTATGCTACAGGACCCAGGACATTTTGAAGAGCCAAGACACACTAGTAAGGGTTTGGCATTTAGGAGGGTGAGGTTACTTAGCATGAAGACTGGAACGAGGAGGAGCAGGGAGCCGAACTCTCTCCAAAGTAAAATAAACACCTGAAGACATATAATCTACACGTTTATTTCATCTTTACACACGCACAAATGTAGCAAGAGTTGGTTTTAGGGTAGTAACTGTGCAGTGGAACTGTTTAAATCAGTGTACAATGTTTCCCTGGAGCACCTCCTCTGTGGCAGCCTCACAATGAGACTTCAAGAAGTTGCAGTAAACTTGTGACTCCCTGTAAAACCACAATGCTGTTTTGAAATCTCTTGTTTATATACACATGTTAAACCCATGAATACTAGCATTAAAACCTCTTAGTGCACCAAAATGAGACATATATAATATACCTTACATGTAGAACTCAAGGCCTGGGGGTCAAATCTCACCTTGCTCAGATCTAAATTCAAATCTGCAATGTAATCTGTGATTTGGAGAATTTTATGTGTATTTAGAGAAACTTCTGGGGTTTCTATGTGAATCTCCATGACTTAGTTATGTGATACTCATGTTTCCCTGTTTGTGCATTCAGCTATGAGCTTCTTTTTTTTTTTACATTTCAAGTCAGTACAACCCTACTGACTACAGTGAAAAATCACCAAGTGCAATGATAACAGTTTTACATGACTTTTTAATCTGGATTAACCTCTTAACATTCACTAGGTCACTGGAACCCTTTTAGGATTAGTGGTGGATTGGGTTTTGTTATGGCCATCTGTGAAATAGACACATAGGAGATGGTACCTTTCAAAGGAAGTCTCATACAAAAGTTTTTTCATTTGGGTGCTCCAAACATGGGTGGAGTCTAACTGTCTAAACTCTAACCCTACATGGGCTGCAGGTGACCATTTGACAATTATAGAGGTTAATTCCTAACAATATCTTTTCCAACCTCTTGGTCATTCTGCATAGACAGTTCATATAAATATGCATATTGTATTATTTTAGTTCATATCATGTCGGTTTTATTTATATATCACCTCTGAAAAAAAGGTGAGTGAAGAAGAAGTGTTATATAAGAAGCCCCCACCAGCCTAAGCCTATTGCAGCAGAACTAAGGGGGGAATCAGGGTCACCCGATCCAGCCGTAACTATAAGCTTTATCAAAAAGGAAAGTTTTAAGCCTAATCTTAAAAGTAATGGGGGTGTCCGTCTTCTAGGAGCTGGTTCCACAGAAGAGGAGCGGAAGCCTCTGCCTCCTGTTCAACATTTAAACATTCTAGGAACCACAAGTAAGCCCGCAGTCTGAGAGCAAAGTGCTCTATTGAGGTGATATGGTACTATAAAGTCATTAAGATACGATGGGGCCTGATTATTTAAGACCTTATATGTGAGGATAAAGATTTTACATTTGGTTAAAACTATATGAAAACTTTACTACTATTATTCAGACATTTAATTTTGTGCATGATGCTTTTACACATTCAGCAGGTCATGCTCCAAAAATTTCCCTTTCAGCTGTCTGACTTGTTGAAACTTGATTTGGCATTCACGTGAATTATCTTGTTTGGGAATTCCTTTTGTTCCAATTATTCCAGCTAACCAAGGAAAGCACCATTCCTTGAGTCAACATCTTCATGACTGTTTCCACGAATATAAACGTTTCTCACTGTATATACCATTTCACTTTGTAGTTCAATCTTGGAAACTAAAGCTTCTCCTTAAAAACTCACAGCCTCACTGCTAGTTTGGCATTGCTGTCAGGCAGTGTGTTTTTCTGTGTGCTGATTGGCTCTTGTGTGTGCACTCAGCAGGAAAGTCTCCACCTCCACAGCAGACAGCTGTACTTTTCCACTCCAAACTTTGCTTAACATCCAGCTCCATCCACTCCTCCTTCTTCTCCTCCCTCCTGAGATCCATCTATTCATAACACATACACCCCCTCCTCAACCACCCCCTACACACAAACACACACACACACATTCACTGAAGTAATGGAGGTTTCTTCCAGGGCATTTGGTATGAAACAACCACAATGACTGAGGTTATTTTCTGATTGGTTAAAAGTTTGGGTAGAGGGAAAAAAAAGACAGCTCACTTTGTTTGTCTGGCAGAGGTTGTGAAACGTGACAGTGATTTCATCTTTAGCTTTAGTATCAGTTTAAACCCCAGAGAAAAAACCTACAAAGATCACATTTGCCATCTGGATTTACCCTTAACCCTGTTTTTTTTTTTTCCTCAGACAATTTCAAACAGCATTGGAGATCTTTGTTTTCCCTAATAGAGTCTTTTTAAATGTTGGCTATCCATCTTAGATTAGAAGGAGCTGAGAAAGCTGGACAAAAGTTAAACAACACCAAAGAAGTCCCAAAGAATAAACACGTGTCCTGTTGTATTACTGCAGGTTTTAGACTGTGTGTGAGTATACCCGAAACCATGGTTGTGATAACATGGTGCCTTTCATAACAAGAAACTTACAATTATTATAAGTTTTGTTTTTTAAAGTTAATAGCAGGGAACAAAAGGAAGCGAGAACACTGTATGCTTTTTTTTAAATTTTTATTAGCCTTTCTGTCCATGAAGTCAGAGGTGTCTCCAGGAGTTTTTCAATGGGATGGCATCAGGGAAACAATGACAAGGTCCTACCTCATACAGCTTAGGAAACAAGTGCAGAAGACAAGTATTTAGACCCTTCACTTACTGAAGCCCAACGTTTTGGCACCAAAAGGTTCTGGATGCACATAAAGTAAGTAAGTAGTCATTATGCAGACACACATAAAGTACATTAGTATCCTATTAGAGCCTAATTATTGATTCATTAATGTCAATTTCATGTTACAGCTGTAGATGATTCTAATTACGTTTACACTGCTGAGTAGCTTTATTAAAGTACCTAAACTTAAAAATGTGAAGTAAGGAGTACAAGGTACAATATTTGGATCCAGAACACAGTGGAGAAGCAGGAGAAAGTAGAATAGCATACAAAGACTTAAATAAAGGACATTGAAAACACTAAACTTCCGTTCTACTCATGGCTTCAAAAGAAAAAGGATATTTTGGTGGAAAAATTTGGGAAAATACTGTGTTACCATGATCAAAAAAGTGAAAAGGTGAATCAATCAAAATTTATACAAGAAGCATAAAACAGGACTCTAGTCCAAAGGCCACCTGGGGAGCCAGTTATATTTCGGTGGGGCTGCTGGTTCCCCATGTGCTTCATCTGGACTTTACAGCAGCAGAAGTTGAAGCCTTTGATTTTGATACTTCATCATCATCATATGAACAGCTCCTGTCAAAACCGACACATTCAGCAATAATTTCTCCCCTTTTTAGCTGTGATTTCTGAAGGTGTTTGCATTCTTACAGTTGCCAACAGGAAATGGCAGTCAAATATCTAAAAGAAAGATTTTAGGGTATTTTGCTTCAGTGAATACAGTCCCAATGCCGGATGCCAAGCAAGAGCTGAAACTGAAAACTGAGGCACCCTCAGTGCCTGTAAATTAGATTGCAGTATTTTTAGGAGCTCCACTGAATGTGTAACCAGAAACTTCATTTCTTGAAACTGAGAAACTTGATTTTGGATATATCATGATCTGTTTTCAAATATGAATTATACTGTATGTACACCTGCCAAAAACTTCAGAGAGAACATCTATGTAATCCAACAGCTTTGCCATAAACTCTATTTTAATTAAAGTGTCAAAGTTTGGCTGTATATTAGGAAGAGAGCGGATCCAAGTGCAGACCTCTGGAGGTAAAGGTTAAAGTCAAAAGGTAACCTTATTGCTATTACTTGTAAGCTCAAAAATACCTGAGTCAAAAACTCAGGCAAGGAAGGAGCCAGGAACTTGGAAATTACAGAAGAAACATGGAACACACGGGACAAAGAAACAAACAGCATAAAGGGACACGTGACAAAGGAGAAAAACTGAGGACTTCAATACACACATGAGGTAATAAAGGCAGAGTGGAGACACCTGGGGAAACACAGCTGAACAAAATTTCACTAATATGACAAGGGGAAGACGAGGGACTATCAAAATAAAACAGGAAACATAAGACTAAGACAGAGACAAAAAAAAAAATACAACCTTGACACAGACAAAATGGTAAGAAAATATGACTGAATGGGGAGACAAGACAACCACGGAGACCAGACTGACACGGGGACACAACCGGGAAAACAGATAGCAACTACAAAATGAACCAACAAACCCATAATCAACAAAAGCTCGGCAAGGGTCCAAGACACGAAATAACAAAACTCAAAATTACAAACAAATTATCAAACCACTATCAGAAACTATAAAGCTCGAAATAAATTCTTTCTATTCTGTTTACCTCTAAATCCTTAAAGTTCAATTAAAAACTACATTCATGTGACGTGACCTGACCTGGCTCCAGTACATGACACACACTATTTGTGGTGCAATCAGTAAATAAAAGCCATTAAATATTTACTTTTCTTCTGATTGGGCACAGCCTCCTCAGTTTCCTACTTCCAACCCCTCACTCTAAATCAGGCAGACCCTCCCCCCTCCCGCTGCAGTGAGCTAACTCTAAATATCTCAGATTGTGCCACGTGGTCCAACTACTTGCAGTATTTGCCTTGTACTGGAAGTCTCCAGATAATACTGAGTGAAAACATTTTAACATGTTGTCATTTAAGAAGTTGAAAATGTGAAAACAGCAGATTAATCTCAGTGGTTTTAGGGTGGATACTCTTACATTTTTTTTGTATACCTCATTTATGTCTGCTCTATTCAAATGGTTCATGTGCAGATTTGTTTATCATAAAATGCTTCTTCATTCACACACAATGACATAATTCAGGACTATAAAAGAGAGAAGAGGATCATTCACAGTGTTAAACTTTATCCAGACACACAGCATGGAGCCTCTGCCATTTCAGGAATACCTGCAGGGCACGTGTGTTTGTATGTGTTTATGTATTTAGGAGTGTCAGTGATCTTTCCAACCGTCGTTCATACTGTAACTCTGTCTGTACTTGTTGTTGGATGACTGCCCTTTCACCACAACACTTCATGCTTCTCAATATCTGACAATTGCTGTTGTCTGTTAAGTTTAACTATGAAACTTCAAACTGAGAACATTTTCAAACATGGTGTTCGCTTTTCTCAGCTAAAGAGCTGGTGCAGTTTGGAAGTAAAGCCCTGGCATCAGTGTCAAAGCAAGATGAGGTTTAAATGAAAATTTGAGTTGAGAAATTAAGTGCGTCAGCAAGAGTTCTTACAAGTGTCGACATATCCATGTGTTTGGACGTATCAGCAGATTAGCATCGGTACAGCTAGCAGTGGAAGTGTTTGCAGCGTGATGATCTACTTTCTGTAATCTGCCACAGCACAACTTTCTGCTGTGGCCTGTGTGTGTTTGTGTGTACCAGTTCACATTTGCTTCCTGTTTGGCAGTGTTAGCCAACCAATCAGAGTAAGCATTGCACAACAAGAAGTCATATGTTAGGGTAAAAGTTGCTGCTGGCTGATAGCAACAGGAGCTGAAGGTGCAATAGAGACATTACATTCAAAGCAGGCTATGACCTTCCACTGTAACCCTGAGCAAGGCACTGAACAACCTGTGTGCGATAAGATAAGGCACGGTGCAAACACACATGCAGGTTGATTTGACTGCGTTTGTGCTCTTGGTTAACACAACCCTCAGTGTGAATTCTGTGCATGTCAGCTGATCTGCAGGTCAAAGGTCAGACTAAGACGGTTAAACTAAAAAACTTCTAAATACTTGAAATTTCCACCATTTCAGCAAGCTTATTAGTGACAGATGAGTCCTTCTGGAGCTGCAGAACAAAAATGTGAATTTCTTAGGGGTAAATATTTCTTCATGGTTAAATAATCTTGTCTTACAACAAAATCCTTTTTTTTGTGTTTTGTTTATATGTTTTCAGAATCAGGTGCTAACTGGAGCCTTTCCCAGCTGATGCAGGGTGAGAGGTGGGATACACATTGGACACCCGCCAGTGTCTGTCTTTCATTAATCCATATTATGAAATCTGCAGCAAAACTCAAAAAGCTTTAAGCAAAAGCCTCATTAAAGCTGAAAGACTCTACATTGGAAAAGTCAAGAAGATGAAATATACCACACAACACATAACAGACTGAAAAAACTATCAACAAAAAGGGCTTGGGGAACCTGTTTTACAGGATTCAGAGGCTATTGCGTATGTAAGCTTTAAGAACAATCATATAAAGCCCTTGACCACACTCACAGTGTTAGACACTCTGTTCTAGTCTGACTTGGAATGGGAAGTTTAGTACTTTACAGTTTCCAGTTTATAATATTTTGTAATCTCTGTTTCATCTCGAGGCTCTCATAGGTCCTCAGATTAGAAATATAGCAGCTTTAATATTAAATGCATTTATAGTATAGCTTTATTTTGCTTATTCAATGCATATTCCTGAATCATCATCCTTAATGCATTTTCTGTGCTCCTTATCATCTTCAGCCAGCATGAATCCACTTTAGAGGAGGTTGAAAGTGGAGCTAATATAACCATTTGTCTAAAAAGAACCAATAAGTTAAACAGGGGACATAATTAGCCTTAGGTAGTCTTCATTATTCAGTTTACTAAATTATCAAATCCAGTTATGACACAGAAAAAGTAAGCACACAGCTAAGTTATCCCAGCTGCCACCTGATCTGCAGACATCACTGCATTCCCAAGTCCTCCAAACCACTGACGTGCGTATGGAAGGTGATGAGTGACGAGACACCAAATCAACTTTCCTGACATTTCAGAAGATAACTACAGGTTTCAAAAAGCTGCATGCGTAAACCATGAGGTCATTTAATGTGGGAGAAAAGTCTTGTTCGTGCGATCTGTGCCTCTAAATCGCTCATTAGCATGTATTACATTGCAGATATTATTAATTATGTCAATTTCAAGAATCAAATTTTTAAGGATAAGACTCTTAAATAAAAATATTTTATTTGTAGATTCTGTCTCTTCCTTTTTCTCAATGAAAAACTTCAATAAATATCTGCATTTTCCCCCTTTACCTACTCTCTATCCCATTTGATCAACGCCAGGAAAACCAAGGAGTTGGTGGTAGACTTCAGAAGACGCAGACCCACCACACTGACACCGGTGAACATCCAGGGAGTAGACATTGAGATAGTGGACTCTTATAGGTACCTGGGTGTTCACCTGAATAATAAACTGGACTGGGGCCACAACACTGGTGCTCTTTACAGGAAGGGTCAGAGCACACTCTACCTGCTGAAGCGGCTGAGGTCATTTGGTGTTCAGGGAGCACTTCTAAAGACTTGCATCTGTCATTTTTTACAGTGTTGTTTGTTGGAGCAGCAGCTTATCGACAGCTGAGAGGAAGAGGCTGGATAAACTCATCAGGAAGGCCAGCTCTGTTATAGGAATCACCCTGGACCCAGTGCAGGTGGTGGGAGACAGAAGGACTCTGGCCAAAATAACATCTCCGATGGACAGAGTCTCCCACCCCATGCATGTAACTGCAGCTGAACTGCAGAGCTCCTTCAGCGACAGACTGATGCATCCTAGATGCACGAAAGAGCGTTTCCGCAGGTCCTTCCTCCCTGAAGCTGTCAGACTGTACAATCAAAACTGCTCCCAACAAACATAGATGTTGACATCAGTGCTGTAATTTTTACAACTACATACTGCTATAATAATTACCACTATCATAACTTGCACATTATTTATTATTATTATTATCTTTTTTCCTCTGTTACATTCTGTAATTATTCTTTTTCTGTAAAAAAATTGTGTTTCTGTTCTGTGTCTTGTTCTGTTAGTGTATGTGTGTCTTGCTGCTGGTACAACCGCATTTCCCCCTGTGGGACAATTAAAAGATTATTCTATTCTATTTAGAATAATTAGACAAAAAAACATGAAGTTGAAGCATTTGGACCTTTCTATTTTTATATGCTGTCTCATGTTCAGCTCTTCTGTAGTTGCTTCTCACTCTCAATTGAAGTGCAGAATATTGCTCTGTACAAATAAGAGTGAAGAGTCTGGCTGCTCCACACAGTTTGACCTGTTACCATTATTAGTTTATGGCACAGAAAGAGGCTTATACTTTCCTGGCTGTGCTGTGTGGGTGTGACCAGCTCCCTTCACTTCAAATAATCCACTTTAACGGCACTATAAACATGAACACACCGATTCTCCCTCCTTCCCGCTTCACTCCTGGTCTGTAAAATTCAAATAATGGCTTTTATTTGGGAAATGCAAAAAGTAAATATTGGTATGGACTTAAAGAGCAATGTGCACACACATTTTTTAGATTGGGACCTTAAATTTGGTTACTATACATATCAGATTATTATGAAGACTCACTCTTGATAGAAAGGACCAGTTGAACTGACTCCACCAGCTGAGGTGGGGTCTGGTCAAAATGGGACCTGACCTACAATTTCTCTCAGGTCTGTGAGCAGCCTAACCCAAACCCTGAAGCAAGAGAGAGCAAAGAAAGCAATGTAAAATTCAATGAATAAAGAAAGCTGTGATCCAGGACCCGACACGTTCTGTGATGCCCTTCCCACTTGGATGTCCCTGGGGCCCTGTCTGTGTGTTTGTGTTTTCATACTTTTAGTTGCGTCTCTCTCTGACAAACACAACGCCCACCCAAACACACCCACATACATCAACACTCTTCCTCACAGTGGAGGAAAACATGACAATAGTAATGTTGCTGTTGTTTTCTTTTTCTCTTTTCCTGTATCATCTACTACCTTTTGACAATTAGCTGTCATTTAGTGACTTATTATTTTTTATTGTTAGTCTTTTTATTTTTTAGTCTTATAGCTCTATTTATGAACATTCAGAAAGTGCAAATCTTTGTCACACAAAATCTCTAAACGTGGTCCTATCTACTAACTTCAGTCAACATGGCAGATTTGATCTTGAACTTTTATATGCTGTCAAACTGGTTAAAAATTCATGCGTAATGCAGTTGAACTCTTGAAAACAAATGCTGGAGAGACGTGTGTGGATTTAGTACCTTGTTTTATGATGTGTTTTACCCTAGTTAAATAAATCTACCTGCAGCTGTATGTCACTTTTGCATAACTTGAACTTGATTTTTAGGTATTTATAAGGGTTTTTATAATGTTTTCTTTGATTTCTGTGTTTTATGCAATCTGGACAAATGTGTCTTATGTTCCGTTTAAATAATGCAACATACTAAGTGGTTTGAATGCTTGTGATGCAGATTTCATGAATTTATTTAATTCACCACCAATCTCTGCTCCTCCTCCTCTCTCAAACAATCTGATATGAACTCTTACAACAAATCAGACCATTTATTTTACAGGGTCTCATTCGAGCTGACCTAATGACACAGTGACACACTGCCTGTACAGGCTCTTAGCATTCACAAAAAAAAAAATAAAAAAAAATCAACAATCAGCCCACTTTATATTATTCATATATTTATTTGTTGTTTTTGTTTGTTTGTTTTTATTCTTTAAAGTCAAACGCTTTTATTACAGACAATGTTCATCAGCCAATCAGCTCAAGCCTAATCCAGTCAGCTCGAAGCTGATTGGCTGTTTGGGCTCACTCCCACCATCCAGCCCATTTCTCTTTGTGTGCAACAACAATAACAGAAAGGAAGCACTTTACAGCACCCAGACACATGGCACATGATCACACATTAACCAGTCAACAACAGAAATAAAATAGTCTTAACGCGATTTAAGACAGGAATCTGTAAAAGTTAAGTCTTAAACCTGGAAAAAAATACCAGCAGAGTGAGACAACTCAACCCATTGTGAGTGCTGTTCTTGTCGTCTAAACATCTGTGTCAGTATCTCAAAGATACAAAGCGGCAGTGCTTTACAGGAATGATTTAAAAAAACAAACAAACAAAAAAAAAACACTCCGTTTAATAAAAAAAAAAGTCAATTTCAGCTGGAAACCAGTTGAATCATTCCATCCTGCAAGCAACTTCTCCAGATGTTAAGGCTATCTGTCGTTAAAAAGAGAAAGAAGAAATGAGACTTTTCTTTCTGTGAACATGAAGCAGGACAAACCTGAGCAGGTTCAGTCTTGGTGAAAACAAAATGTCCCCCTGAAAGTTTCCCTTCAGGGTGTCAGGATGTCATAGAACTCAACAAAGTCCTTCTGCATGAAATTCTGGCTCTGCATAAGGTCGTCTTCAGAGGGGAAATACTGCATGCTGTCCTCTTGCAGACGCAGACTGCTTTCATGCAGAAGCAGGCTGCCCTCGTGCGTGCACAGAGGGTCCTCGTGCAGTACCACGAACTGTCCCGGAGGCGATGTTGAGCCATATGGGTTGGGACTGTCCAAGAGGGCTCCTCTTGCATTCTCCAGGACGCCCAGGTATGAGTCCATGTCCGTCAGCTCCATGTCGCTGTCGGAGCTGCAGCCGCTGTCGCTCCCCACTGAGTCACAGCGCATGTGCAACATCTCGTACTTCTCGTGCATCAAAAACTGGTTGGTATTTTTGGGGGCCTGCATCCCCCTCACTCTCTTCCCTTTCACGTTGACGGGACGAAGGGACAGCGCCGGCTTCTGGGGGTGTCGGGGATGATGATGATGATGGTGGTGGTGGGAGTGGTGGAGGTGATGATGATAGTGGTGGTTGCGCCCTTTCGGCCACCCTAATCCGCTCATCCTCCGCCCCTGTAGGCGCCCCCTGCAGCTCTTGGACCAGCCGTGCTTCTTGCGGCCGTCCCTCTGCAGCGCCTCGGTCCCGTCCTGCAGCAGCT
Organism: Pelvicachromis taeniatus; assembly: GCA_015108175.1. Taxonomy (NCBI): domain Eukaryota; kingdom Metazoa; phylum Chordata; class Actinopteri; order Cichliformes; family Cichlidae; genus Pelvicachromis; species Pelvicachromis taeniatus. Next base: position 10,427 of record VURO01049842.1, on the reverse strand, counting down.
TGGGGTGTTCGCAGATACTCCTGCACATCTTCTCTGAGAGCATTTCCTTGTTTCCTTTCTTGATGTCGCCTCTCAGCTACACCTCCTTCACATCCTCCTCCTCACTCGGTTGCTCACTCAACAACAACAATGAGAGGATCGTTTCTCGATGTGTGTCTCAGATCACAAATGACCCTTCCTCCTCTCACTCGATGGTCTACCTTTTGACTATTTTTTCACTTTTTTTCTTGACCTCTGGCTTCGGCTGGTGCATAGCCTCCTCTGCCTCCCCTTGCAGCAGCAGCTTGCCTGCTCGCTTGGCTCTCTGTCACGCCCTCCTCTGTCTCTCTAATGTCTCTTTTTTTCACCCCTTTCTGAAAGTGAAATCAGCTCCTTACAGCTCTGATTAGTGAACTGAAGTGAGCGGGGTAAGAGTTTTGAGAGTCGTTTCGCTGATTTTAAAGTGGTTGATCGCTGATTTAAGCCTGTAGCAACATCAAACTGGCAGCTTACCATCACTGACTGTGGGGCTGCCTTCTTCTCGGTGTGAATATAAGGAGCTGGAAGAGTCCATTCACCCAGAAGAAGGCAGGTGGAGATGTCATTTCACGCGTCTCCGCTTCCCATTTGTAACATTGTAATATGACATATGTTGTAGGATGTTTATTCTAAACCTCAGTGTAAAGTATCTAAACACACATGTGAAGCTACTGTAGCTTTGTTAAAAGACGTGGTGTGACACACAGAAAGCATGCTCCCCGCCGAGTGATGGTTCAGTCCGCTTTAGTTTTGGTATTAGAAATCTGATGCCCAGCTGCTGCTGTTCCTTCTCCCCCGCCCCCTCCCCATGGAAACACGGTGGTCACGTACAGCAACAACAATCGGAGCGGCGTAGTCCGTGTAACAGCGCTGACAGCCGTTATTTACGACCATGTACATGGACCCTTCCCACAGCAGTTCAGAGTATCACAGCAGTACCGAAGCAGGACAGCAGTTTTGTATATAAAACACTGTAATGGTAGCGAATAACTTTATGCGTATTCATATGTGCTCTAAAATGGCTTCCTTAAAGACAGCACACTAGTCTCACCACTTTGTTTCAAACCAGAGGTGTCAAACTTGTGGTCGACTGGCCCACTGGGTTGCATTAATTCCCCAAAATTTTCAATAAAGTTGATATATTATGTCTTTCTAGATCTAGGGGATAAGGTGTTTGTCCTTTCTTTTCCTGGGATCTGAAAATGATTGTGGAAAAACTGAGAAACAGACCAGGGTGCTCATTGTCAGTTGTATAAATGGGTAACTTATTAAAAATAATTAAGGATAATTTATGCAAGTTAGTTGGAGAGCCTGGTTTAGATTGAAAGCTTTGAAGAGGTTAAATAACAACTTTTAAGGTGGTTATATACTCCAAGTGTTGCTTTACTCTGCACTTCTGAAGTAGATACAGTTATGCCTGCTTACTTTAAAAGCTTTGATTAGATTAAGATGAAATGCCCGAACTGAGTAGCAGATGCTCCGTATCTCATTGTATGTGTGTACAGTGACAATAAAAAGGCATTCTTCTTCAAATCCTTCTTCAAAGACTTTTACTTGCGTTTTATGATCCCCCCACTTTAAAAAATTAGCTTCAACACGAGATTGAAATCTGCGATTTTATTCAAATATGTCAACAACTACGGCAGGATATGGCTGAAGAGACACTTCTAAAAAAAAAAAAAAAATTACCACAGTATGTACCGTAAGAACTGCAACTTGGTGAAAATATGACCTCCAGCGCCATCATCTGGTCCAACATGTTCAAACACATGCAAAAGTAACGGGTGCAAGTATACGTGCAAACGGAGGGTACAACGTGTACTCCCTCCACCAGCGTGTTTCTAGTACAGCAGTTTAAGCCGCTTTTTAAAGTTAGAAATGTCTAGTAAGAATAAAAAAATATGAATATCCTGATTTCAAGTTTTGTTCAAAAACAAAACAAAACGCCAAAATTGTCTCTTTTTTGTTTTTAAATTGGCTTTCCTGATTATTGTTGTTACTTTTTGTGTCTTTATGTGTGTCTATTGCCTCCTTCTGTTATTTGTCTTTTAAACAGATCATGTAACAGTGTAATTGCCAGCATTGCTGAATTAACACTTGTTTAAGGTATACGTTCCACGTCTTGTTTGTGAGTAATATTTGTGCAAATAATAAATAACAGATTGTGCTAAAATGCTGTTCGGTAAATAATAGCCTGTCTTCCTAGTAGAAGGTAAACAAGGTAAACATTACTGTCATTGTGAGCATGCCAGCCTGTGAAAATGCTGCCAAGTGACACGTTTGATCTTCTTTGTCATCTAATCAGAAGAAGAAATGATGGATTTCATCTTTAGTGTTGCCTGAAAAACATAAGGAACCCTTTAAAACTTAATGCATTTTTTCACCACAGCTTATTCTCTCCAGTTCAAATATGTGCACTTAATTCCGTTTTAGTCAACAAATCAAACACATTGAAGGGCCACAGCAAACCTGTAGGTAAGCAGCAGCACAGTGACCCCGTGTGGCTGTTAAATTGAATGAGTTAAAACCAACAGAAGGAAATTAGGCTTTAAAAAAAAAATTAAAAAAAATGCAACCCATTCTAGAAAATAAATGGAGATGTGTAGCAAACTTTTAACAACATTATTTAACACACCCTAGAGCTGTAGAAAATTCACAGTGGTAAAGCTGCTGAGCCATACCATGAAGACAAGAGAAATAGCTGTTTAAGCTAGGTTAAGTCCAAATTAAAATTAAAATTTTAATAAACAAGTTGAGAGTGTGCAAATAAACAGTGTGCTGAGTAACAGTTTGCAGTGTATAGTAATGAGAGAGAGAGAGTCCAGTCCTACCTACACCTGGTTCAGGGACCGAACAGCCTGAGGCAGGAAGAAGGTGGTGTCTGATGTGGCTACACAGATGTAAATGTACAGTGAGTACAGCAGGAGGCTTAAGACACAGCCTTGAGGCGCTCCGGTACTGAGGTTAGAGTGACCAGAATGCACAGGATTAGAAATGAGAGGGACAACTCAGGTTGAGCAGTTTGGAGACAAAGTTAGAGAGACGAGGCTGAGATGATCTGCACATGTGCAGAGGAGGAATAGTGAATATACTGGACAAAGGATGTTGAAGATGGAGCTGCAGGCATGTGGAAAATAGCAAGACCACAGAGGAGACTCATGAATGTAGTGAAGGAGGACATGCAGACGGCTGGTATGGCAGAAGACGGTGATGGGGATAGGGTGTGTCAGATGATCCGCAGTGGGGAAACCTGAAGGGGGCAGCTGAAAGACGACTCCGGGTGAAAAAGTTGATCAGCTCAACAAACAAGGCGTGGCTATAGTAATGACAC
>VURO01049841.1:3525-20804 GCA_015108175.1 Pelvicachromis taeniatus | reverse complement strand
ATCCAGTTTTTTTTTTTTGTTTACAGTCTTGGTAGTTTGAAGTGGAAGAAATTTTGCCAAATACACTCTGCATACATGCTGTATTTTAGCCGAAAAGAAATCCTTTGTTCTGTCGTCTCAAACCTTTAAAACACAGCTGACAGTCTGCTGCTGTTTCCCTGCTGTTCATTCAGTTTTATATCAACCATTTAAAAGTCAAAAACGTCACTTTCTCTTTATGAAGGCAGTCATCACACCTTGCTATCGACAAAAACCTTGAAGTAACAATCTGTGAAATTTAATTGCCTCCACTTTGTATGTACCGTAACCTTTTTGCCAGTAATTTAATTTTGGCCCTAATATGATTCCTGTTAATTCATTCTTATGGATTGAATGAAGCCTGAAGCACAGAGAGAAAATTCAGACTGGGGAAAAAGGTCTGCTGACACAAACTACGAATCCCTGAAAAATCTCCAGTATTTTATGCATTTGGCTCCGATTGGACCCGTCATGTTTGTGGTATTTTTTTTATTTTATTTTTTCTTTCTTCTTTGCAATACTCCCCCTAGAAGTGTCTCGACTGTATGGCTGCCCAGGAGTGCGAAGCTGAAAACTTGATTTTTGTATTTGGAAGAGAAATATTCAGGTGTTTTGGTGATGGGGAACAAGAGAGCCTTTAATGCTCTGTGGGCATTTATCCGAAACCTTTTTGTGTGGAGCACATTTGATTTATATGTTATTATTTTTATTTTTAGCATCACTACTGGCTAAGCAATGTCACTAAGAAGAGCATTTATGCCGCTAATAACAGTAACAAAGCTACTGTCGGTTATGGTGTAGTATACAGTGTACTCATCTTTTTGTTATAATCATGTGATTTGACTATTTTGTATCTTTCTTCACAGAAGTTAGACTCACTCACTGTATTGTTAAACTAACACTATGAATATCTTTTGTTTATTACCTCTGCAGTTAATGCTACCTTAATCTCCCCACAATCCTAGCTTTTTGTAATTAATGCTGATAGCATGTACATGCATCATATACTGAAAACTAAGATTAGAATTGCTACAGTTATATTTTTTGCCTATTTACAAAATGTATTTGAACTACTAGATCAGGGGTTAAGTACATGTTGCTCATCGGTATTGTATTCAGACTCCAAGCTGTGCTTTAATTCAAGCCAATGTTGTGACTCTTTAGTTTTATGGATAAAAGCTATTGTCACTTTTTGAAAAAGCCAATAAATTCCTGTAAAACAGACTCTGTTCTGCTTGTTTTCCTTTGATCCAAAACAAAAGGGATGGAAGTGCAATGTGTACTCACTGGAAAATGTAGATGCAAAGATTATTGCCATACTGAGCTTATAAAATACTTAATTAAAACAGCCCTTCCAGTGTCAGTGGCACCAAGTCCACCATGTTAAATGTTTTATTTAAAAAAAATATAAGTCTTTCAATGTTTGCCTTTGGATATTGGCTTATTTTCAGTCCAGTCCTTTCTACCTGACCATTTTCACAGGAAATTTTAGTAGAATCTGGGATACTGGAGATGTTTAAATCTCAATTAAAATGTTGATGTGGTGTCTTTTAAGTGTTAGATCGCATTTAATGCCAGGCCTAGGACATTTCGTTGACTGCCTGTCAAGAAATTACAACAGTTTTAAAGTAATGAGGAAAACACTGTTGCTAGATGAAGGAGATTTTGATTGATGTGCATTTTGGTCACTTTTAAATACAATTACATGAAACTGAAAAATATAAGTGGTGGTATAAAGGGGAAATATTTTGTTTGTGATTTTGTTCAAAACTTAAATGTTACAACTCCTATAGTAGTTTTATTTGTTTTAAAGTTCTGAAATATTCTATAAACCACATATTTGGCATCTTCAGTCAAAACAAGATAACTAAGATGTTTAATGCATCGCAAACAGAAGCCATTAAAATGATCATGCCGGTAAAGTTCAAACAAAACAGACATCAAGAAGGTTTAATAGTATTAGATTGTTTTAGTGGTAGTTGGACTGTAAGCTGTTAATTCCTTAAAAATTTGTTAAAATTCATCTTAGGTGTGTAAGTGATAGGAAAAAAATCTTTTAATAGAAATAAATATGAATGCAAGTAAATAAACAAAAAAAAAGACACATGAATGTTGTAGTTACTTTGTTGTATTTTAGATCATTCATTTGGAAAAGTTTCCCCTTGTGGAAAGTTTAGTTTTAATTATTTGTGGTTACTAAACGAAAGATAAATAGCATGTTGTACATTGTTCCTCAGCTGTACTGTATTTATTTTCAAAGTTAGAAAACCTTAAGAGGTCTCCTGTATCAAAAGAATAATGACCAGAAATTACTGTTAAAACCAGGCAACGGGCAAACTGTCAAAGAACACATGAGAAAGAAGCTCCGACTTAAACAAGCCAGCAAACGTAAAGAAATACAAAAATCAGGTCATAAAATAAGAAAATTCTTTAGCTGTTTTGAAAACTTACAAAACCTTCACAGTCATATAGATTAAATTTAGCAACATTTGCTTGGATGAACCTGGATATTTTCATATACTTAAACTACTTCTTAGGTTTGCTTTTATTTATTTGACCAAAATGCCACTCATCAAGTTTATTATGTTACCTGTGTAAAAACAAATGGATGCAAAAATATTCCCGATTAAACCACACTATTGTTTAAATGCATCGATAAACTTGTCGGCCGAGAGATCTTCCAAATCCCATTTAACGGCCAACCTGAAAGTCAGAGTTGAGGGGAAAATTCTCTGAAGCCAAATAGAAATTAATAGGAACGCACAAATGACGTCATTTTCTCATTCGGTGTATTATTTGTTTTAAAGGACCAAGATAAACATGTATTACATTATAATACATTTTATTCAATCCTCTGAGTTTCAGCTGCCTATGGTTTGTTTTTATGACGTTTCACATGCTCAAAGTTTGTGTGGACATCTGGCTCCAGGGCACCGGATGCTCCATCAGCTGGTGGTGTAGGCTAACTTCTTCTGTTTTTTGTTTTTTTTTAATTTTCCCTCAGGAGTCGTGACAGCTGTTTTGGTTCATAGCTTCAAGAACAGCCCACCAAGGCGTGGGAATGTAGGGAGGGATCTTCTGAATGAACTCGGGTTAAACTGCTAAATAAAGTTCTCCAGTTGAAGTTAAGAAATTTGCGAGTCGGAATTTTTATCTAGAATTCTCCCTCAAGTCGAACTCTCCACGCGGACAGTTGGAAAAGCAAAAGTGACAGACGAGGTGCAGAGCGATGGCGACCTCTAAAGGGAAAGAAGGAAAAAGAAAGTCGGACACTTCCCATCAACCCCGCCTTCAGAATCCACACCAGTGTTTTTTTTTTTAAGCTTTATCTTTTTGTTCGTTTATGTTTTGTTTTCCTCTTCTGTAATCGAAGGAGTTGCCGTCAAGTTCGCGGTATCTACGGGTGCCGAGTGATCCAGAAACTGAGAAAGAACAGCGAGAAGTCAATTATCCTGCAACTTTTAAATAGGTTTTTTTTTTTCATTTATTTCCGGAAGTATCAGGATCTGTTACATTAATGCAATACATCATTATACATACGCAATCAATTAAATTAAAGCAATTTAAATGCTTTTTTCCCCCAAAGTAACTCTATTTTCTCAGCCATGCGTTGGGAAATTATTTCCTTTTTTAGTTTTCAGTCAATATGTTTTCTATGTTCTATTTTGATATAAAATATGTTTTTGTTGTTGTTTTTAAAGCCTGCGGGTAATTGCATTTTTTTTTTTTATTATTATTACATTGGGGTTGTATTTGATCATATTGATCATGTCGTGATTTAAAAAAGACACAAAACAAAACATAGGGGTCTTTTGGATCGCTCTTTGTCTGGTCCCTCACCCAGGACCAATTTGCCATGGGAGACCCTACCAGGGGGCAAATAGCCCCCCGACAACATAGCCCCTGGGATCCCTGGGACACACAAACCCCTCCACCACAATAAGGTAGCGATCCACGGAGGGGGGATCCCCGCGACCCGGCCCCGGATAAGCGGAGGAAAAAGGATGGATGGATGGACAAAACAAAACAAAAATTTCTGCAGTTCCTTATATTGTGACAGAGCTTTTACTGGATTCTCATACACGCTGACACCAACTGTCCAATCCAGGTAACTCTGTTCTCATATTACTGTCTAATTTTTTCATATAATCAAAATTTGTCATTTAAGGTAATTTAAAATGAAAGGTCATGGGGAAAAGAAAACTCCACTGAGCACAGAGTAAAAAAAAACAAAACATTCATTTTGCCTAATTTGTCTATATTATTATTATTATTATTATTATTATTATTATTATTATTATTAATTGGTATCCACTGAAATTATTCTTTAAGAAAGAGAACTACTGTAGTTACATTTCACAAATGGTAGTATTACTCATATTACTATGTAATTTGAGTGGACTTTTCCTGTATTTAGTTATTCATTTTATCAAACTATGGCATGAGATGCCATTCACAGTGTCAACTGGAATAGATAATTGTAAGTGGATTTGTTCAAATCATCTCTAGCGTTTAAATTTGAGACTATTATAAATATGATGATGTAATATGAGTGAACTTTGCTTTTATTTATTTATTTTTTCTAAAACTGTACAGATATGAGATCAGACTCACCACATAGAGTCAGATGTACTCTAGTCATTGGAGTAAACCTGAACAGCAGTCCAATGAAATTATTACATCTCCTGTTACAGAACTATTCAATTTCATATACTGTATAGATCCAATTCACAGCAACAGTTGTCTCAACTTGTAAGACCCTAGAATGTGAATTACAAGTGTTTAATTGTAATTATTGTTTATGGAAAATTATATAATATTATAACACATTATATATAACACTGCAGTGTTTTTAAATGTATAATGTTATGGAAACAAGATCATATATAAGTTAATTAGATGGAGTATTTACGGACTTTTGTTTTATTTTGTGTTTTATTGTTTTTTATACTATGACACTAACTGTGAGCTGGAGACACGTGAATTAAAATTTCCTGAAATATTTGTATCGCTTTTTAAGGAATTTCTTCAATGTCGCAATATTATTAAATAGCCTATTAAAACAGCTTTATAGATTGTCATGTATGTCTAATACGTTATTATAATAACTTATATTACTTATTAACCACACAGTAAATCGTTATTTTTGCAAATAAAATGAAAACTGATTCAAAGCTACAGGATAAAGACGTCTTTCATTGTGTTTCTGGATTTGTGGGCGGTACCCGTACCGTAATGTCAAGAATAGAGGAGCAGAAAAATTGAAGGTGCGGCTGGCTTGACCTCGACTTCACAGATGAGTGCTGATCGCCAACATCGGGTTAAAAGGAAAGCAGCATGATGAGGATTGATCTGGAGTTAGCTGGCTCTCGGGCTAGCTGCGGCGCAATGCAAACCGTTAAGTGCGTTGTCGTCGGAGACGAGTAAGTTCATTTAATCGGTTTTAGTTCATGTTTTCAGCCTGGTTTTTACCTTTAAATATAACATCAGCTAAAGTTTGGGGTTTTCATAATATCGGAATTGCAAACTTGATAGTGATACCCAGGGGGGAAATACATAGGCTACAGTTTTCGATGCTATACCATTTATTTATTTATATTTTGAAACAACAACAATAAAATCTAAAATCTGCTAAACAATTTCCGATCCTCGACGGGGATATAACGTGTTTTATTTGTAACATCCCACCCTCTGGCTTTTAGCGCTGCATCTCCAAACAGTATGCTCAAATGTTAAATCCACAAACTGACTTTCACTTTCAGCACTGCGCTGCTGCACTCAGTGCTGAAAGGGAAAGCGATAGACGACAGTGCTGCGAACACATGATCCCGTTCCACCTCAGCTTTCATGAAGCCACTAAGCAGCGCTGTTTCAGAGGAAAAACTAGTTAACTTAATAAAGGAGGCGGGTAATAAGAGGGCAAGGTGCTGCAGGTGAAGCTCAAAAAGTCTGTCAACAAAGTAGGCAGTTTTCTTGAGAATATAGAAGAATATTTATTGATAAGTTTTTAAATCGACAGCTTTTTGTGCTGTTGGGTTTTTATGTCTTGTGTCACATTACTTTGTGGACAAACACAGCAGTACTCAGTCTGATGGGTTACTTTGTCTTGGTGATGCTATTTTCAGAATGGAAAATGATATCCTATTATGACACATTATATGTTACATTAAGATGTTTTTAAATGTACAATATCATGTAGAATACTACGGAAGCAATTTTGCACTACCTTTCGCAGGTCTATCACATAAAATCCCCCCAAAATAATTGTAATTTTGGGATCGTAAGATGACAAAGTGTGGAAAAGTTCAGGGGGTACAAACACTGTTTCAAGGCGCTGTACATTCCAAATGATTAGATCGATCAGGGTTTATGAAAAATAACACGACGAAATAACCCAGTCATTTGAAAAAGGTGCAATCTCTTCAGTTTATACCTAGATTTGTTGTTTTCTTTCCCCCAATAAATGTGAATCCAGCCTCTTCTCCCTTACAGAGGAGTGGGTAAGACATGTCTGTTAACAAGCTACACCACCAATGCCTTTCCGGGAGAGGAAATCCCCTCAGTGTGAGTATCCAAAAGTGCAGTGCAGTGAGTATTTATTTATTTATTTATGCAAGAGTAGTAGTCAGTAATCAGTCTCCATCCTCCTCACTTCATGATCAAGCTGGGATCATGTTGCAGGATCAATTTATGTGAAAGCTTGGCTTGCGGAGAAGGCTACAATCAGCAGTTCACTGTAACCACCCACCCACCACCCACCCTCCCTCTTCCACTTATCCTTATCAGGGCTGGACCCTATCCTAGCTGTCATAGGTTGAGAGATGGGGTACACCCTGGACAGATCAGGACCACGATCATGTTACAGAAAGTTATGAGGAAACCCCACACCTAATCTGATTCTATTTCAGCTGTGGAAAGTGTTGATCTCCATTACTGTAACTGTGAGATGAACTGGCTGTTGATACACAGGCTTTTGGTTCAGTTAGATTTTTAAAAATGAGTGAATGTTTTTTTAGATAGAGCAAAAGCTGCTGCAGAGCACAATAAATAACAATAAATAGGAAGAAAGGTTGATTTCCATTTCAGTTCTGTTTCTTTTGTTCTCCTGTTTTGTTCTGGGTTTTTTATTTTATTTTATTTTAGTAGAGGTGATGTTTTCACAGTTTATATCATCACTTCTGTCAGGTTCGACCACTACGCTTCCAATGTTATGGTGGATGGGTACCCAGTGACCCTGGCTCTTTGGGATACAGCAGGACAAGAAGACTATGATAAACTCCGCCCACTTTCCTACTCACAGACGGTACAAAAAAACCCAATGCTGTGTTAAAGTTCACTTACAGTACTTGAGCCTTCCCTCATTTCTTTATATTCTGCTTCCAAAAGTCAGACATTTTTGGTCATTTGTACAGTGGTCTTAAGCAATAGCGCTCCATGTTTGTGAAGGTCTTTCAAAATGTTTCATTGGACATTGGTTGCTTTTTCACTTATTTTCAGTCCATTTACCTGGCAATTTTTAGAGGAATGTTTCTTTTATTTGGTTTGTTTGTTTCTTAAACCATTTAACACAGACTTGTGAATCATTCAAGCATCAAAAAGGCACATAACTCAAGGGATGATCCATTGTCCATTCAGCAAAGCCTCATCAGAAATGACCTCAGTTAAAGGGTGGTTGTCAAGAAACCATTCCTGACAGAGCAATATTAAATCAGTGTGGGATCCCCTTGATGGGGTACATAAGAAAAGACAGCCAATATCCAAAGACGTATGCTGTACGGTCATTCCACTTTAGAAAATAACAGTTCCAAGAAATCACTAAAAGCTCAAAATTGCCATGACATTCATGTTCATGATGAGTGCACGTAAAGTCCACAAGTGTATGCATGCACAGTTAAATATATTGTTGCACTAATTTTGTAGCAAAATACAAAGAAATTAGGTTCTGACTGCTTTGCTTTCTTTGTCTTACCAGGATATTTTTCTTATCTGCTTTTCGCTTGTGTGTCATACCTCGTATGAAAATGTCCGTCATAAGGTGAGTAGTGGCTCTATTATGGAAAGTTTTTGCATGAGGTCAGCCTGTTTAGGTTTTACTAGTCCAGCTCTCAATGTCAGTACCATGGTTACTCATTTTGTGCCTGTTCTGTAGATGGAAACCTGATCAATAATGGAAAAATACAGTTATATTTCCTGAAGGATTCTGACACAGTAAAGAGTGGAAATTTGGGAAATGTCTTATATTGTTGAATAGAAGAGCTCCCAACAGGGCACCACCTGCTGGTGAGATAAATCAGGTGGAGGGGGAAATGGCATTCGACCACATCCCTCGGGAGATCCTGTGGGCAGTGATGCCTGGCTCTGGGGTTCTCTGGCAAGTTGCTACAATCCATTCAGTCCCTGTACAACTGCAGCGAAAACGTGGTCCCCATTAAGAGAAATGAGTTACACTCATTCCCAATGGATGTTGGACTTCGCCCGAGTTGCCCTTTGTCACCAATTCTCTTCATAATTTTCAGAAAAAGAAAAGAAGGTTTATTTGCAGCCAAGTAGCGGAAATCTTTCACTTTGGTAACTTTAAGTTGCGCCTCTGCTGTTTGCAGATGATGCTGCGCCGTTGGCTTCATAAGGTGGTGACCTCCAGGTTGCATTGAAGTGATTCAGAGCTGAGTGGGAAGCGGCACTTCACGTCTGAGGCCATGGTTCTCAGGTGGAAAAGGGTTCACTGCCACCTTCGGGTCAGGCAAGAGTTGCCCTGGAGGAGTTTAAGTATCTTAGGGCCTTGTTTGCAAGTGAAGGGAGCATGAAATTGACAAACAAATTGGTACAGTGTCTGCAGTTATGGAACACTGAACCTGTCTGTTGTGAAGCGAGCTGAGCATGAAAGCAAAGCTGCTGATTTACTGTTCTGCATCCCCACCTTCACGTATCGTCGCAAGCTTTGCGTAGTGACCGGAAAAATGAGATTGTAGTTTCTAGCGGAGGAACTGGGCTTTCTTTGAAGGTTAGCCTCACCCTTAGAGTTTAGTCATTTGGGAGTGACTCAGATTAAAGCTGCCACTCCTCTACATTGAAAGAAGTCAACTGAGGTAATTAAGAGAATCTGACTAAGATGCCTTCAGGGTATCTTACTTCATGGACAAAGTGTTCCAGGGATGTATTTCCTTGATGTAGATCCAGGACACATTGAGGAGATTACAGTTCTCAGCCTGCTTGGAAAGGCCTAGGTATTCCCCACAGATAAGCTGGAGGAGATGGCTTGGGAGTGGGAGGTGTGGACAAGTGACAGAAAATGTATTCAAATCCACAGTCTAATTAGAATCACCAGTGTCTTTGAATGATGGGAGGAAAGCCTCACAAGCACAAGGAGAACATGCAAACTCCATGCAGAAAGGCCCAAGATGATTCATTCATAAAAAATAAAAACAAATAGACTGGCATTGCAAACAGTAACCACTTGAAGCTATTATAAAATAATGTGCTTAAGATAACAGACAAAACTGAAAATGTACTCCCTTGTGTCTATGCAGTGGCACCCTGAGGTGAGACATCACTGTGCCCCCACTCCCATAATCCTCGTGGGCACTAAACTAGATCTGAGGGCTGAGAAGGAAACCATGGAGGCGCTAAAGAAAAAGAAACTCTCCCCCATTTCCTATCTTCAAGGACTAGCCATGGCCAAAGAGATTGGTAATGATTCAGTTCTCTTTGATAATGTAATGATTAAATGTAATTAATGCAAGATGACAGATTCCAATAATAAACTAGTGGCTTTCCATTTCCTGTCTTCAGGTTCTCTCAAATACCTGGAGTGCTCAGCCCTGACTCAACGTGGCCTTAAAACTGTGTTCGATGAGGCCATCCGCGCCGCCCTGTCCCCTCCACCTCCACCTGTCAAAAAGAAGGGGAACAAGTGCTCTGTCCTCTAAAATGTCCTTCACTGGAACAGTTACAGGGGAACATGGCCGCCACTGGTGAGGATGGCTCACGACACAGGAGAAACACACCAGTATACACACACAAAAACTTCAGTTATACCAACACAGGGTCAAGTTTAGGAGAAGAGGTTGGACTATTTTAGACCCTAGTTCTGTCCTAACAATGCTGTATAGAGGAGACCATGAATTTCTTGAAGCCTTCTAATATGGATTGGATGTTTTGTAAGACACACCAGAGGATGCCTTCAGCTTTTTTCCCCACTGGTTGTCCACTGTCTGTTTTTTTTGTGTGTGTGTGCGTGCTTACAGTCAGTTACTTACAGTTTGTTTTAAGTGGAAGTAGGGCAGGGTTACAAAATGATAAATATAATTATTGCAAAATAACTTTTCCTCATCCCCAAAGGGCATTTAAGAATTTGAGATATTTTGTCTATTTAATGTCTAACAAAGTATTTACATGTGAGCCTCACTGCCCATTTCATCGAGAATACTGCACTTCTTCAGCCTCTCTTTTTAATTTTTAATTTATTTATTTGTTTATTTATTGCCTTAAAAGACAAGCATAGCAAAGCTGATTGAATGTCAGGTTTATTCACGTCTGGTGAAATAGCTTTTATGTAATTTCCCAGATTTGTACTGAGGATACATACAAAGTGGAGTTTTTTTGTTTGTTTGTTTGTTTTTTTGTCTATTTAGTTGTTAGATTGTTTGCCAACAATCTAAAACAGCTTATATACAAATATACAAAAAGAAATGAAATGATACAATTTTGTTTGTTGGGATTTTATTTAATATAAGTACATACTTTTTTAAGTTGGAAATGACCAAAGAATTGTTTGTGTTCTTCTGAAAAACACTTGCAAGAGTGACTGTGTGTGTGTGTATCTCAAGCTTTTACAAGTAAAAAAAACTTCAAAACCTTTGCTCTGTCATCTCAAACCTTTAAAATATAGCTAACCGCCTGCTGCTCTGTGCTGCTGTTCATTCAGCTTCACCTTCACCACAATAAGCTTGAAGTAACCATCTGTGAAGTTTTACTGCCTCCACTTTTCATGTACCATAACCTGTTTGCACAGAAGTCAGACTCACTCACTGTATTGTTAATCTGACGCTAGGAATAAACATTTTTAATTACTTCACTTTTTGAAAAAGCCAATAAAATCTTGTATGAGTATATGACTTTAAGTGTGGAGTTAATCTTTTATGTCTTCTCCTTCATGTTCTTCATTGCATAAAGTTGAAAAAAAAAAATCATGGTTGAGGAAGAAAGCCTGAAAGGCTCATTAGAGACTTGTCTCATCGGAGGAATAATAACACTGTTACACAGTTGAAACCAAATCAATGCAAGCAAACAAAAAACGTAAAAAGAAGATATGAGAAAGAAACTCTCTAACAAAAGAAAACAAACAACCCTAGGGAAAAAAAAACCCAAATATGAATGGAATAAAACACATATTGAATATCAAAAAATGAGTGAACCTGTCAGAATTACAGTATCTGCATGTAACCTGAGCCTGGCACTCATTGTAGTAGAATTACAAATACTATAAATATAGTTGTAAAGCATAGCCTGAAAGACAGAGTTCACCTCCACTGGATGATGCTCTTCTTTCTCCCTGCATCTGTGTGCTCAGAGCAGCTGTCATCTGACGAAATGACAGCAAAACACAGAAGCGCAAGAGCGAGAAAGAGGAGCAAAGTATGAGTTTGGCAAAGGCTTTTAAACCTCACAAGTGGTTGCTGACGCTACTTCCGGAGCAGCCCGCGATAAAATGGGAATATATGCAGGAAATTTATGAGTGAACTCGCGTTGACCTGCTAAAAAAAAAAAGAAAGAAAGTTATCTAATTAAAGTTATGACGTTATCTGGAGCTCCAAAACCGGATTTTCCTCTAGAGGATGTTGAATGTGGAGCTACCAGGCAGGAGGAAATGAGGAAGACCACAGAGAAGATCCGTGGATGTAGCAAAGCAGGACATGCAGAGGGTTGGGGTGAAAAGATGTAGGGGCAGATGGAAGCAGCCGAAAGAAGAAAGTGGAAAGTCGAGGTGGCAACAGTGCGTACAAACAGTATATAGTAAAACTGTAATACTTGAAGGCTCTGTAGTACCACCTGATGATGTTATGACCGAGCGCGCTCTATCCGGGAATGTGCCACAACAGCGACAAACGAGACCGCTCTCACGCCAGCACGTATCATACCGACGATTAATTTACGATGTTGTTGCTACTGATGAATGGATGGAGGGCTCCACCAAGCCATGGTGCAAAAAAACCAACACAACAACCAGTTTTTCTAGCGTTTCCGAACAATGGAACGCGGACGACATTCCCAGCTCAGCACCAGCGTCCGACTTTCTAGGTTAAGGCAAGGCAGCATGATGAGAGTGAGCTGTTGTTGGCTGGATCCCGAGCTGACAGCATTCCTCCAGCTGCCGCAGCGCAATGCACACCATTAAGAGTGTTGTTGTCGGAGACGGGTGAGTTCATTTAATATTAGTGGTTAATATTAATATTTCACAGCTGGTTAGCATGCTGGAATTTCAAACTCGATGCTGATACCCTTTAAATTCCTTATACCATGTTGGTACTACAGGAGCAAATGAGTTAAAAAGAAAACTTTTTCTTTGTTTTTGTTTTTCAACAAACAGTAAATTAAAAAGCAATTTTATATCATATAGTGTGAAAAACAAACAACATAACTATACGATATATGTGTGATAAAAATGACTATATAATTTGAAGTAGTAAAACACAAAAAACACATAAATAAGACTAAAATAAATAAGTTTTTAGGACGTCTGGTATACTTGTGTGTTTGCCGTTATTTGGCACCACATTGCTGTTGCTGATCAAACACAGTGGGACTCCTCTGTTACTCTACCACTGTTACTCACTGCCTGTCTGTAGCAGCACGAAGATCCAGAGGTGGGAGATAAATATTTTGTCACTGTACTTAAGTAGACTTATACTTTACTTCTTTTTTGGTGTTGTGCCAAAAAGTGATCACCTGCCAAAAACTTATTTCCAATGTTTACGTGTGTATTTACGTCTAATATCTTTACCTATGTTGATAAACAGACTTCAGTGAACAGGCTTTACAATGGAGTTATATATGCATTTTAAAAATTGCATGTTTTTCAAGTATCTTTATAACTCTGTGTTATTGTACTTACATTAGAACCAACCCAGTCCTTTTTATCCACTTAAAATATGTTTACACAACTATTGTTATTTTACTCTTAAAAAACAAAACACACATTTTTAATATCAACGAGATTTTTTTAACTGGATGAATAAAGTATATATAAAAGTCACAGCTAAAAACTGATTGCAGCTTCTACCTTGTTACAGGAATATTATTTGTGGCTCAAGATGACTTGATATCCTCCATGAGGGATACATTTGACATATGTTTCACATATTACAGACCAACAAGATATTTTATAGCAGTTTAAATATGAGCAATCAGGCAAATACCAGCAGATACCGGAAATCATTTTTTGGCAGACGATCTTTTTTTTTTCAAAACCCCGTGTCGTGAAGTCAGGCATTCAAGTGGGCCGTTTTTTGTTTTGTTTTGGGTTTTAACTGTCCATAAGTTGCAGTCACGGTACTTCAGCATCTAGCTAGCCTTACAGAAGACAAGAGAGTAAAATTTTTATAGGTGTCACGTAATTTCAAATGCAACGGTTCTATCAGTTCAACTGAGACTGAAGAAGTCACTTGGATGAGTGATGAATCGTTTCTCCCACTGAAAACGCCACATCCAGATGAACAGAATCAACTTTTGGTGGGTTTTTTGTTTTTTTTTTGCCTTCTTTCATAAATGCTAATCCAGCCTCTTTTCCATTCCAGAGGAGTGGGTAAGACCTGTCTGCTCATCAGCTACACTACCAATGCCTTTCCTGGAGAGGAAATTCCCTCTGTGTGAGTATCTGAAACTGGATTACAGTGAGTATTTATGTTTGTTTATAAAATAGCAGTCAGTAATTGCTTTTTCATTCTCTGCAATCAATACACAATCATACTTGGCATCGCTTGACATCATGTGATTTTTTTAAATATTAAAATTAGCCTTGCAGAGGAGTTTAGAATCACAGCAGTGGAATAATAAAACAATAAATAACAGAAGAGGTTGATTTCCACTTCAGTTCTGCGTCTCCTTTGTTCTCCTGTTTTTTTTTTAAATTTTAGTAGAGGTAATGTTTTAACAGTTTATATTAAGCCTCATGGGTTTAGTTACACACTTCATTTTCTATCAGGTTCGACAACTACTCCACCAATGTTATGGTGGATGGCAAGCCGGTGAACCTGGGTCTTTGGGATACAGCAGGACAAGAAGACTACGATAGACTTCGCCCGCTTTCCTACCCAGAGACGGTACAACAACCTCAACATAAACATGATTACGTTCTGATTGTCAGCAATCAGACAATGCTTTATTTATACTTACATTATTGTGCAAAGAGCTTGAGTCACCCCTCATTTCTTTATAGCTCACTATAAGCAGCAATAGTTCTGCAGTGTTTATTTATTTATTTTTTTAATCAAACCACTTAAGAATTATTCAAGTATAAAAATTAACTTAAGCTATATATTATCTTGACACATAACAGCCAATGAACCAATTTTAAATTGTGTTTTCTTGCTCTTTGTTATTGTCACGCTGTTGCAGAAACATTATTTATTCCCATTTCTTTTGTTATCATTTATTTATTTATTGATATAGCACATTTAATTACAACAGCAATGTTGACCAAAGTGCTGCACAGAAATGCAAAATAACTAGTATCAAATATTTTATAATATTTCCAACATAACATTTTATTAGACATTTTTAAAAAAAAGCATTGTTGCACAAACAAGGTGATTTCCAAAGAGCTATTAGCTAAAGATTTGGCATAAACCTCAAAAACTTTTCTTAACATGAAGTGATTGTTACAGACACTGATTACCTTGGTTTCCCCGTCTTACCAGAATGTGTTTCTTATCTGCTTTTCGCTTGTGATGCCTGCCTCGTATGAAAACATCCGTCATAAGGTGAGTCGTCAACATCATGTTGTTCATTTATTTCATGCCTGCGCTGCTGAACAGGCACAAGCGGCTGTAGATGGAAAACTGATCAGATCCTAATATGATGGAAAGGGAAGCTGCAGCTAAAAGAACATTTTATAGCCAATTATAGTACAGATTAATCTCTAGTAGGATTCCAACTTGTCATAAAGTAAAAGGAACACAGGAAAGTGGAGACAGCTGACAAATGTTTATAATTTCTGCTTAAGAATGTGTCATCAAATTTTTACTCAATGTGTGAGGGTGTGTTGGGAGCATCTGTCAGAGGACCTGGTCTACAATATCTTCAGTTCTCACCTCCAGTAGAACTTCAACAGCAACCTGGGAAGGCAGAGGAATTGAGTATAAATGGACCATATTTCCATTGTTAAGGTGGATGCGACTGCTGCTGCTGCAAAGTGGTTGGTGCCCGTTCTAGTGGTAATCTGCAAATGAGATATTGGAACCAGAAGTGAAAGGAGCCTCAAGCTAAACAGCAGTGTACTGGAAATGACATGAGCGCATGTATGTATGTCTGACCTTGGATTCATGAGGAACAATGCTATTTTCATCCTAGTTTGTCCAACCAGTCAATTTCTTGTGTACCCTTTGGTGGGAGGTGCTTCAGGAGTATGGGGTATGTGGCTTGTTGCTACAACTGCAGTTAGAGCTCGGTCTGCATTTCAGGCAATAAGTCAGACTTGCTACTGGTGGGTGTTTGACTTTGCCAGGGCTGTGAACTTGTCACTGACTTGGTTCACAAGTTTTACAAATAGAATTTCTAGGTAGAGCCAAGTGGCGGACGGCTTCCAATTGCAGATTTCATCTCTACTTTTTGCAGATTATGTGGTTGTTGACTTCATCAGCTGATGGCTTCCGGCTCGCCCTGGAGTGACTCACACCCGTGTGTGAAGTGACAGGAATGAAAAATAGTTTCTCAACCAGAAAAAAGTTGTGTGGCCATTCCGGGTCAAGAATGAGTTGTTGCCCCAGGTGGAGGAAAGTGACAGACGGAGGGGCTTCATCTGTAGTGATGATGAACATAACAGAGAATTTATAGTTAAAGTTTCTCAGTAGTTAGCAGAAAAAAGAAAACACTAGACTTAGACTGTAATAACCATGAGTCCAAATAATACCAAAAAGAGGGGATTGTTGTCTACAAATGTACTTCTGGTGATGTCACAGCCTATTTATCATCATACTTGTGATACCTTTATAGACGACATGTTATTTAGCCTGATATTAGACACGTTTGTCCCCCTTATAGCCAAGAGTTTTGCTGGATCAGCATTTGGGGCAAAATAGTGCATTGTTTATTTGCAGTTCCATCAAAAACTGTTTATTGAACGACATTTTCAGAGATTGTCTTGAGAGATATTTACAAAAGTTAGGATAATCTGGTTATTATAGCTTTTGTGCACAGCTGGGATTCTTGGTTTGCATCTTTGACAGGCCTTTCCTGTCACGGGAGGGAGCGAGAGGGATCGGACTCGGACGCAGGTGGAAAGGCACAAAGGTAGTTTATTACAGTTCTCCAGGTGAAAATATAAACAAGTGGTTGGGAAGGGATCCAGGGAAGCCAGGGGTCCGGTGCGCTATATACAGGTGAGGGAAGGAGCACGGGGAACAGGGGAGCGGTCTCTCTCTGCGCGAGGGAACAGGCGAGGTCCCTCACACGCCGGGTCGGGGTGGTGCTCGAGTAATCTGGAACACAAGGAACACGGTGAAGCTCGAGAACTTGCAGAAGAAAACATGAGCTAGAAATGCACTAACCGATGCAATACAATAATCCAGCGAAGACCTGCTCACAGCTTCTGCCTTAAGTAGCGGCTGGAATAATGATGACTCCCAGGTGTGCAGAGACAGAGGCCTGGGGTGAGCTCTGCCCACACAGAGCGTGGAGCGCCAGGGAGAGAGAGACACACACACACACATAACAAAACACATGTAGCCTTACCGAGCCCCCCAGGCAGGCACGGGGACCATGACATATAGGGCCAAAGTAATGCATCCTAACACTTTGTAAACCAGAAGGAAATCTCTATAAGTGTAGTTCTGTTCTAAATGATTACAATGAAACTGTATCTTGATGTAAAGTGTTACCATTACAGTGTACATCCAGGTCCGAGTCCTGTTCTCCTGCTGTAGAGAGCAGGCTGCACCAGCTCTCACACTGCTGGCTTACTTGTTGTTCCTAGAGTATTTCAAAGTAGAATGGGAGGCAGAGCCTTCAGCTTCTATGGAACCAGCTCCCAGTTTGGATCCAGGAGA
>VURO01049839.1:0-18318 GCA_015108175.1 Pelvicachromis taeniatus | reverse complement strand
TGGGCATTCTACATGGAACATTCGTTTCCATGGTGCATTCGTTTCCATGGCACATATCTGCATATGCACCGAACGAATATTCCATGTTCAGAACTTACCATAAAAACTTTGTTATTTTTTAAAAAGTATAACAGTACTAACTGCTGTTTATTTCTAAAACTAAAGAAATGTCATGGTGAGGTACTAGTTGCCCTCCATGCAAAACTGTCAAACTTAATTGAATGTGGAACAGTACTTTCTGACAAGATAACGTGGCATATCATGAAACATTGCAGCATAATATCTATTGAGTTCGAGGTCCAATCAAAGTTATGAGGATAGTCGTGACTGGTAGTCATGATTTCAGTTAAATGACAGTTAACAATGGCCACAAGACTGTTTAAGCTTTCATTGTTTATACTCCTTAAGGGCCCAATAATTGGCAACTAAGATAATAATAACCTTTTTTTTTTTGGGTGGATTACTATTGTGTGAATGCATTCTAAAATGCATTCACACAATCAGCAGTGAAGATTACAAATCATCTTGTTATGGCCTCTTACACTGGACCAAATTGAAGGCAAAGTCACTGCCTTTCTCTAAAACCACCCATGGGTGTCCCTGTCAGCCCTTAGGAATTGAATGCTTTCTTCTATGGAATCTGCACTCAAGGTTTGCAGGATGATGTGGCTAACGGCTCTCTACCCAGACAATCTGGAGAAAATTGCAGACAGGCAATCTGGTGTCACAGGGCTGCTATGAATGCTTACCGTGGAGTATTGAACTCCATGAGTGTTTACCCATTGTAAATGATCAACTTCATCATCAGTTTAGGTTTGTGAACTAGTCAATAGCAAAGGAAAATCAGCTTTTATTCTTTTTGGTTACAAAAATATACCCTGGAGTGAAAAGTTATTCTACGTCAATCCTCATGGGATTTTCTTTTGAGTTTTTTAAATTGATTTTTTTTTGTGTCATTGTTCTACTTTGTTGCTTACTGTTACATTTTATTTCCATAACAAACTCCTCAATCTCCATGTTTTTCTTTTCTTTTTTAGCAATATCTCCTTTACTCACTCCCTCTACCAGTCTGGAGTTATTACTGTCAGTTACATCATAGCAGCTTTTCACTGCATCCAGACTGATGCAATACAAGATAGAATGCATGCACAGAAACGGTGAGTGTTTGTTCAGACACCTCAATCATGCGACGACGACGAACAGGTAGCAAGAGCGATAAGACACATACTAAATGACTTGAGAAATTTCTTTGTTGAATTAGGAGGGGTTTATAATGTTATAGTTCAATAATTAAAAAAATAATGTTTCATAATGCATGGAACACAATATGATAAACATTGCTGTGTGGGATCATCTTGACAGAGAATATTCTTCAATAAACCCAGAAAACTATTTCTGAAGACTACTTAAAGAAATGACACGCTCACCTAAGAGAGTTCAGGTGAGGTTGAAGAATAAAGGTGGTTATACCAAATATTAATTTTCAAGCTAATTTAGAATTGCACAAACCTTTACTGTCTTATACACTACAGGTCAAAAGATTTAGAACACCCCAATTTTTCCAGTTTTTATAGAACATTATGCAGTTTAATGTCTCATTGCACTATGAAATGAAAGCATAGTACAAATAAGCAATTTGAGTAAAAAATAATAATATTGTGGAATTAATTTATAGACTAAACTTGTGGCTTTCTTTCTACAATAGAAATAAAATATTCTTCAGAAAGTTCTTCCATATCTGTTGGAAAAGTTCCCATAAATGTGCAGCACTTGTAGGTTGTTTGCTTTCACGCTTCTATCCAGTTCATCACAAACCAGCTTGATGGGGTTTAAAAATGGAGACTGTGCTGGACACTCCATGTTTTCAAGCTTATCGTGTTCTTTTTTCCTGAGATAGTTCTGGCATAACTTGGACTTTGGGTCATTATCTTGCTGTAGGATGAACCCCTGACCAACTAAATGCACACCAGAGGGTCCTGCACGGTGCTGCAGAATACTGGGTAGCTGCTTTGGTTCAGAGTGCCTCTCACTCTGTACAAGTCACTGAGTCAGGTGTGGCTTTGGGTCTGCTAGACCTCTTTCTGCCCCAGTTTCGGAGTGCCTTTTGATGGTGAAGGAAACTGTACTCATTGATACCTTCACTTTCTTTGCAATATTTCTGTAGGAAAGACCTAAATTTTTAAGTGTTATAATGGTCTGTCTCTCTTCCATTGTTAATTGCCTTTTTCTCACCATTTATGTGGCAACATACTACTTTCTGCAGTACAATACTGTTCAACTGATGGTCATGGTACCATGGTATGTTCCAACACTGCTTTTATGCAGACAGAGAGGGTTATAAGTAGAAAAGTTAAACACCTGTAAGAATTAATAGCACCAACTTTCAAGGCTTGATCAACCTCTATTGATGAACAAAAGCTTAAACTGTTAATCCATTTTGCATTCCCTGAAAAAGGCCTTTTTGTATAATTCTGAAATGTACATTCTGACATGTACATCAGTTTTGGTTAACCTTACCTTTGTTTTAAACTTCTAGCAGTTCACCACTTACCTTTGTACCATTTCAAGCTATTCATTGGACTTGAACGACTTGAATTGCAATAAATAACTGGAAAAATTGGGGTGTTCTAAAACTTTTGACAAGGAGCGTATATTGTACTTCCATTAATGTGTGCACATTCCCCTTCGTTTTTTGAATCCCTGTGATCCCAAGGACAATGCTTTTGCCTTCTGATAGGGTTTCCCAAGGCAAATTGGTCATGAGTGAGGGGCCAGCAAAAGAGTGATTGAGAGAACTATGAGAAGCAAGAAACCAAAGGATGAGATTACCCTGCCCTGGCAGTCTGTAACAAGGCTGCCTTTGGAGGAGACTGAGGCAAAGTATGGTGAAAGCATTATTTGCCCACATCTAACGCCATAACACTAAATGGGAGGTCAAGCCTTCTAACAGCAACAGCAATTACTCTGCTGTCTAATGACAAAATGGCAGCCTTAAATATACTCAGCCAGGTTTTAGATAACACCCTGGGTCAACACACCTGAATCAAATGATTAGGTCATTACCAGACCTCTGGAGAACGTTAATAAATGTTGAGGAGGTAATTTAGCCTTTTAAATCAGCTTTGATGGCTCAAGAACACATCTCAAACCTGCAGGACACCAGCTCTCGGGGCCTGGAGTTCCCCATCCCTGGACAAAACCATTATTTACTCTGAAGTGAGTTTACAAAATTCTAATATTGCACCACAATATACAATATTAACATATATAACTTAAGTATATACCACCACGATTACCAAGACTAACAATCTACACTACGACAGCAATGATCAGTGAGATGCTTGACTACAAGTTGAACAGCCACAAGGAAAAATACCCTCCATGTAGAAGGAGACTAGAGGCTAAGATCTAGGAAGCACGAAGGGAGGTTAGTCAACAATCAGAGCTGCAGAAAGGTGCTATGAAGAAGGTGCCTAAGAAGTACAGCAAGCTGTCTATACCAGAGGCCTTGGAAACTACCAAGCAAAGACTCACAGCCTTGGCCAGCCGCTTAAAGAGGTACACCAGAGAGTTTGAACGCAAGAGAATAAACCAGCTGTTCTCCACAGAACCAGCTAAGGTGTACTATCAGTGGCAGGAGAACAATATGGGAACAGCACCTCCAAAGCTGGAGACAGAGGAATACTGGAAGAGCATATGAGAGAAGGTCACAACCCATAACAGCAATACTCAGTGGCTAGTGGACCTATAGGCAGACCACAGCAACCTCCCTGAATAGGGTCCAGTAACCATCACAGTGGCAGACATCCAAGAAAGGGTCTCCAGTATGAAGAGTTGGACAGCACCAGGCCCTGACATGGTTAACGTTTACTGACTGAAGAAGCTGACTGCACTCCACCAGTGTATGGCAGCACAGATGAACCAGCTGCTAGTCAATGAGAGACACCCGGAATGGCTAACCAAAGGCCGGATGGTTCTGATCCTCAAGGACCCCCAGAAGGGAATGGTCCCATCCAACTACTGACCAATAACCTGCCTCAGTACCACATGGAAGCTCCTGTCAGGCCTCATAGCGGCTAAGATAAATGGGCACATGGGTCAATACATGAGCAGGGCACATGTATTGAGATTGGTAAGAATACCAGAGGCGTAAAACACCAGCTACTGGTAGACCGAGCAGTCGCCCGAGACTGCAAGAGTAGGCTGACCAACCTGTGCGCTACCTGGCTTGATTACAAGAATGCCCCACACCTGGATCCTGGAATGCCTAGAACTGTATAAGATCAACAGGACCCTGAGAGCCTTCATCAGGAACTCAATAGGGATGGCGTACAACACTAGAGGCCAACTTCAAGCCCATAGCACAAGTCACCATCAAGTGTGGGATCTACCAAGGAGATGCTCTGTCCTCACTGCTGTTTTGCATAGACCTGAACCCCCTCAGTCAGATCATTGAAAAGACTGGCTACAGATACCGATTACGCAATGGAGAAGTTGTCAGCCACCTCCTGTACATGGATGACATTAAGCTGTATGCCAAGAGTGAACGAGCTATATCGAGCTATAGCTATAACTAATCCACATCGCACTAATCCACACCACCAGGATATACAGCAATGACATCGGAATGTCATTCGGACTGGAGAAGTGTAGTTGGATGGTAACAAAGGTAGTCAGAACTGAGGGGATCGAACTACCAGAAGGCAACATTGCAGACATACAGGACAGCTACAAGTACCTGGGGATCCCACAGGTAAATGGGAACCATGAAGAGGCCACTATAAAAGCTGCAATCACCAAGTATCTGCAGACGGTAAGGCAAGTCCTGAGGAGTCAGCTGAACGGCAAGAACAAGATCCGGGCTATACATACGCCCTGCCCATAATCAGGTACCCTGCTGGGGTGATAAGCTGGCCAAAGGAGGAGATAGAAGCCAGTGACATCAAGACCACGAAGCTCCTGACCATGCAAGGAGGGTTTCACCCCAAGTCCAGCACTCTGAGGCTGTATGCTAAGCAAAATGAAGGAGGCCGGGAACTCATGAGTGTCAGCACCACAGTCCAGGATGAGACATTGAACATCCATGAGTACATCAGGAAGATGGCCCCAATTGACCACATCCTTAGTGAATACCTCAGGCAGCAGAAACCCTAGAAAGAGGAGGAAGAGGAGGCACCATTATGTAAGGATAAGCCCCAGCATGGTATGTACCACCGCAGATAGCGGAAGTGGCTGACATCCAGAAATCCTACCAGTGGCTGGACTGAAAGACAGCACAGAGGCACTAATCATGGCAGCACAGGAACAAGCCCTAAGTACAAGATCCATAGAGGCTGGGGTCTACCACACCAGGCAAGACCCCAGGTGCAGGCTGTGTAAAGATGCCCCTGAGACAATCCAGCACTTAACAGGAAGATGCTAGCAGGCAGGGCATACATGGAACGCCATAACCAAGTGGCCGGCATAGTATACAGAAACACCTGTGCCGAGTATGGCCTGGAAGTCCCGAGGTCAAGATGGGAGACGCCCCTTAGAGTGGTGGAGAACAACCGAGCTAAGAACAGCTCGAGAAGATGTGGAGGGTGAAGGTAACAGTGGTCCCAATTGTAATCGGAGCACTGGTGACTGGTGACTCCCAAGCTAGGAAAGTGGCTTCAGCAGATCCCAGGAACAACATTGGAGATCTCTGTCCAGAAGAGCGCAGTCCTAGGAACAGCTGCGCAGGACCCTCAAGCTCCCAGGCCTCTGGTAGAGGACCCAAGCTTGAAGGATAGACCGCCCGCAGGGGCGAGCGGGGAATTTTTCATATACTGTATATTTTACCATTCTCTGATAATTAAATATTTTATACTTTAACCTTACACCTTAACCCTTTTACAAAAACACCTAAAACCTGAACAGTGATTTCCCACACTTCCTTAACCCATGGCCTCTCCCAGAACCTTTAAATGGTGTCCGGACCCTCAGGGAAACATTGGCCCAAATACCCTGGAGAGGACATAGAAAAGACAGGTGAGTAATCACATTTCAACAGCAACTTCTTTGCACCACCTCCTTTATCTCTAGACTTTGCACACACATTTGTGCAAATAGTTTTCCTTAATAGGAAACCTTATTTGCTCCCAGTAACAATTGTTTCCTACTCACAGACAAGCACCACACTTCTCTGTACTGGCAAGCGAGATAGTCCTGAATGTGATTTGGGCTTATGCCAAACTTAAAAAACCATAGCAAATACCACGTTAAGATGTCTATAAGTACACATGGCACCACCTGATTGACTTTATAATCGTATCATCAGATCTCGGAAGCCTGAGATCGTCTAATCAAAGGCTGTTGGTAGTCTCACGAACACATTTTAAAACCAGAGGTGATAGATCTTTTAGAGCATTTGCCCCCAGGTTGTGGGATTCTCTCTCTCCATCTTTATGTTGCCTTGATTGTATTTATTCTTTTAAACATCATCTCAAGACTCATTTAGTTAGATTGGCTTTTAACTAGATTTGTTTTATGTTTATCTGTTTTATATTACGGTGAAGTAGGGCTGCTACGATTAGTCGACTAATCACGATTACGTCGACTATCAAAATCGTCGACGACAAATTTAATAGTCGACGCGTCGTTTGAAGCTTTATAAGATCCCAAAAGACGCATATGAGTAGTAGGATTTAAGAGTCCAATAACAGACTGAAACAGAAGATGGCAGCACTGCATGTACAAGGATCCCAGCTACCGTTAAACCCCGAAGAAGAAGCTGTGTCCCAGAATTAATAGCGCGGCCCTGCTTCAACAATGGCTGTGGCTAGTTAGTTTTAATATTACTGTTATTATTCTTTCTGGGTCACAAAATAAACGATTAACATGTTTTCAGGCGAGAATGTAGCTGTGTAAACACAGGGGTTGTGACTGCAGTGAGGTGGATGTAGCACTGGTACATCGTGATGAAGACAGAGAAAAAGTGTAGCTGACAATTTACCAGTTGATCTGGCAAGAGAGAGAAGTCAACTGGTAATCAACTGGTAAATTGAAAACTTCGCTTTTACACTCAGCTCTCTCTTCACCACAACAGACCGATGCAGCGTCCGCATTACTGCAGCCGCAGCACCAATCCGTCTGTCGATCTCCCGCTCCCTTCTCCCATCACTCGTGTACAAGACCCCGAGATGCTTAAACTTGAGCTGGAGGCCATCACCCAATGAAGCCAACAGAACCACATCATCTGTGAAAAGCAGAGATGAGATTCTGAGACCACCCAAATGAAAGCCCTCTGCCACTTGGCTACGCCTAGAAATTCTGTCCATAAAAATTACTAACAAAATCGGTGACAAAGGGCAGCCCTGGCAGAGCTCATCACCCACCAGGAACGAGTCCGACTTCTTGCTGGCTATGTGGACCAAGATCTGCTGGAGCCACTCTCCTAGCTTGGGAGTCACCGCACCAAGTGCTCCAATTACCACTGGGACCACTGTTACCTTCACCCTCCACATCTTCTCCAGCTCTTCTCTGAGCCCTTGGTATTTCTCAAGCTTCTCGTGTTCCTTCTTCCTGATGTTGCTGTCATTCAGAACCTCTATCACTACGGCCGTCTTCTCCTGTTTATCTACAACCACTATGTCCGGTTGGTTGGCCACCACCATTTTGTCCATCTGTATCTGGAAGTCCCACAGGATCTTGGCTTGGTCATTCTCCACCACCTTTGGTGGCGTCTCCCATCTTGACCTCAGGACTTCCAGGCCGGCACAGATGTTTCTGTATACTATGCCGGTTAACCACTTGGTTATGGTGTTCCATGTATGCCGTGCCTGCTAGCATCTTCCTGTTAAGTGCAGGATTGTCTCAGGGGCATCTTTACACAGCCTGCACCTGGGGTCTTGCCTGGTGTGCTAGATTAAGGTTAACTGATAACAAGTTTGGGGGTGAAAAACCTCTTTGAATTGCATTTAAAAATGCTGGATATTGCATATGCAAATCTTTAACACTACAGATAGGTGTGGTAGACCCCAGCCTCTATGGATCTTGTACGTAGGGCTTGTTCCTCTGCTGCCATGATTAGTGCCTCTGTGCTGTCTTTCAGTCTATATATATATATACATATATACATATACACACACACACACACACACACACACACATATATATATACTGTAATTTCTTTTTGCACAAGCTTTCAACCGTGCGGCTTATTGTCCGGTGCAACTTTTCTAAGGCTTTTTCATTAATTTTGTGACATCGTAAGAGGATTTGTTTTAGTTTGTTCCGCCACTTTGCCTGGCAGAAAGGCATGTGATCAGACACGGAAAAGAGTGATATGTTGGTCACATGTCCGTCCGCCTGCCAAAGTAGTGCCGTACGAATTAGCGCGAAAAACAGACTAGATTAGCAAGCTGGCTCTGGCTGGCCCTGTACCCATATCTGCAGCAGGTCTCCAAGGTGAACAGCCTCTGGCATGTTAGAACAAGGCAGCTAAGGGAAGTCGGCAAGTCAGATCCATAACTTTGGGGTAATGATTGGCTCTAAGGGCTGGGTCGGTCGGGCGGCGGAGCGCGGCCCGCTTCGTGGGGCTCTTCTGAGTCGCTCCCTCGCCCTCCCCCGTCGAGGCGGGCTGTGCACAGCAGCTACTAGCCCGCCTCGCGGCTACTAGCCCGCCCGCTAGCGCACCTGCGGCTTTTAGTCCGGTGCGGCTAATGTATGAATAAAATATGATTTTTTCATAATTTCAAGTTGTGCTGCTAATATTCAGGTGTGCTTTGTAGTCCGGAAAATACAGTAACAACTTCCATCAAACTGAGCCAATCTGGACAAAGAGCACTTGTTTGTGCATACTACAAAACCTGGTTAGAAAATAAAATGTATAGAAAATTCTCTTCTATACAGCCAGTTGTATTTCTTTTCCACTTTGCAAGCAACCTCCTTGGAGAGATGTGGCAAAACAGACTTCAGTCAGCACACAGATTTAAGCGCTCGGTGTGTGGTCGTGCCACCGAATTCCTTAGTCCCTAATAAAGGAGTGCTTCTGTAGAAAGGCAACGACAGAAACAAACAGTAAGATCCCTGGATGCGACAATCCACATTAAAAGCCACTCTTTTCTTATCTTTTTTTTTTCTTTTTTTTAATGCAATTCCAATGTATTTGGCTCTAGTGTTAAATCTATTTTTTCTGGCCGTTAGATAGTAGGTCCATCTGCTATTCATAGTCACCTTTGGTCAACACCATCACTGCTGTCTTGTTATCCAGCATTGAGCAGCTTTCCATAAACACCTTTCCAGTTCTAAGGCCATGGGCTATAATGGCCTTTGGTCTGGCAGTCTTTTTGTGTCAGCCTTGATGGTTCAGATGGCTGTGCAACTGTAATGTTGGGTTTGTGAAGCAAACAAGGAAGCAAAGGTCAGCCGGGAAACTGATATGCTGGTTCTCAGTATGCTGTAACCGAATTCAACTGAAACTCTGAACTATTTATTATTTAACTACACTGCGTCCAGGAATCTGTAACGATGCGGATATCTGTTAGCAACAAAAATGTCAAAAGATTAAAAAAAAATGAAAGTACTGACTTTGGTTCAAAGAGTAAACGCTTATGTTTACAACTGAATATCTGTTATGTATTGATCACTGAATTAATTTCTTTGAACACAGCAGCTTTATTTTTCAATTTGACCCAATCAGCTTCCGAGTTCACTATAAAAGGGAAAGTCTACTGCTTTTGTTAACGTAAGCATAAACAGCAGGCATAAAGAGCCATTATATGATTAAGATTGGTCACAGCTGTTGGTTGGTATAGATGTGTAACCTTGTTGACTGTAGAAATCTTGATTGTCAAGAAACACACAAGTGTATTCATGCAGACGACATCGCTGCATATATATATATATATATATATAGTTTCGGTTGTGTTTTTTTCCCCACAGGCTTTCATTTGCAAAGTTAGCAAATAACTGCACGAGACTCTTTCCCCAAAGTGTAATGTCACCATGTTAGAAATGGCAGAAGTGATAAAAAAAGAAAACATACCCACATTTAAAGGGTCTAAGCAAACATCTGATGTTAGTCCCTGTTGTGCACTATAGAAAACGCCACATCAGTAGCTGCTACTTGATGTGGAAATGATGTTTGGTACCAGTGATTTGTGTCTTCCTGTTCCTGGTCTTCAGCTTCTTTTGCTTTGTTGAAACATGGACACTTGGCTAGTTTGTTTTGTTGAATATTTATGGAGTTCAATAAAGTAAAGTGCGACCAATTGAAATTAACCGTGGTGGAAGTTTGTGTTGGTAGGCAAGATCCCCAGCTACCAAGGCTGGCGATTAGGACACGGTAGTGACCCAAAAACCGAAATCGTGGATATGAGCGATAGAGATGAGTTTTCTCCGAAGGGTGGCTGGCCTCTCCCTTTGAGAAACCGTGAGAAATTCAGCCATCTGGGAGGGGCTCAGAGTAGAGCCGCTACTCTTACTCATCGCAAGGAACAAGTTGAGGTGATTCAGGCACCTATCAAGATGCCTCAGGAGACGTCCCAGGATGCCTCAGAAGACGTCCCAGGCGGGACTCAAACTTCCAGAGGCGTCCAGAGGCACGTAGTCTCACCACTACGCTATCCAGCTGCTATATACATATACCATATGTCTTCCATTAGTAGCCCCTGTGTTTATTCAAAAAATTATCCGGCCGGCCCGGCGTTTAAAAGAGACCGGCGGTTGTTGGAGACCAGCTCTTATTCCCTTCTCAGACAGAATTGTCAAAGAAGGTGCGGTTTTTAGACTGAGGTGAAAAGACAGTGCGTTTACTTACAGTGCTCCAAAACGTATTCCAACGGTTCACAAATAATGCAGTTCCCAGTTGTGCTCCTCCTCTGCTCCCGAGTGTCTCCTTGTCTGTGGTAGCCCAGTGCACGAGTGGTGCTCCCCGAAACTTCTCTCCGCCCGACTCTCCAGGAGAAGACGTAAAAGAGCAGAAAATCACAGTTAGCAGGTTTGCTAGCCGACAGTTCCAGTTCAGTGTAATAATCCCACTTCCATGGTCGCTGCATCCAGCTTAAATGCCGCTGGTCGTAGATTACGGCTGATTGGAAACAGCTGGCCGAGTGATGAGACGCGGGAGGACCAACGACAGCACGGAAGGACTTCCGGGTCGAAGGTCGCCCAGCTACTATTGGAGACGTCTATTTG
This sequence comes from Pelvicachromis taeniatus, assembly GCA_015108175.1. Classification (NCBI taxonomy): domain Eukaryota; kingdom Metazoa; phylum Chordata; class Actinopteri; order Cichliformes; family Cichlidae; genus Pelvicachromis; species Pelvicachromis taeniatus. The sequence goes on along the minus strand of VURO01049839.1, from coordinate 7,158 downwards.
TCATGACATGTTTTCAAACCGGCGTTTATTAGAAACAAGTGTTTCAGAGACAGGCTACTAATGGAAGATATACGGTATGTATATATATATATATATATATATATATATATATATATATATAAGCAGTGGTTTGACAGAAATTTCACAGCAATCATTAAAGATGATGAAGCTTTGGCCCATCAACTATAAAATGTATTATTTTGAATGTATAATATTATTAATAAACTTTATTTTTTTGGTTATCAGACTGGTTTGAGGATTTTGTCCCTAGCTACATACCGTACCTCTGATAAGCTGGGGAGCTCAGAATAGCTGGCGTTTAAGACATGTAGTCATCTGGCCAAAATAATTTCGCAATATCACCACTGATCAGATTTTGTCCGTACTTTACTGTCTGCCATTTTTACAAGATAATCAACATCTGTGAGTCATCATCATGGTTCATAGTCTCTTGCTCTCTTGCCATATCATATACTCCCCTGATTAAATTTATATGAACTTCATGCAAACCAATCAAATGAGTCCAGTGAATGATTAATTGATCCTAATTGGTAGGAGACGAGGAGCATTTGGAACTGGCTCCCTGGCGAGATGGCCCTGCCACCTCTACTCTCCAATGAATGGCACCCCGTTTGATCTAAACTAATCTAATTAACACTTAAACTGGAACACCTGGGTTCCATACTGAAGGGTCTGTGACTGCTGTGCACACACACACACTCAGACACGTGCACACAAATGCGCATGCATGCTTCCCAGATGGGTCTTTGATATATGCGATGGTGGCAGGCACCATGGTTATGTTTACACTTAACGCAAACACATTGTCACTCACATTTACACTCATGCACACACAATGCACGAACCACTCTGAGTGCAGGACTATGTGGCAATGAGAGACTGTTTCTTTTCCTAATATACATCTAACTGCTCACTAAATGACGTGATTAGACTGCGGTCTGATGGTGCACCTGATTAGATTAGCCCCGGTTTGTGCTTTCTGCTCTAACTCACCACAGCCTTAAACCCAACCTTGACCCCAATTAGCCCCACACTCATCAGAGAGAGCTGAGGGACACTGGTGCTGCAACAGCTTATCATCTTGCTACTAATTGGCCTGATGAAGCAGGATAAATATGGTTAATGCTGAAATGCAAGAACAAATCAATATGTACACATTATAAGCCAAAAAACGGAAAGGCGAGAGTAACAAAGAGGTGCTGAGACAGAAGCTGTGCGGATTTTGCAGTTATTTTGATGCGTTACATTCATGGATACATTAAAAGAAGAAACACAAAGGTTAATTTGTGTTGGTAGTTACTGCAAATGAGCAATGATCACTTTGCCATTGGTTTAACTAGCAGCATTTTGTCCTGGTTTAAAAACGTATCAGTTCTGGTCCAGTTTTATTGAAGAGCTATGTCTCTTTAGTACGGAAGCCGAGAGCGGCCGTATCCGTTAATAATATTTTTATCTCGTTATAACGAGAAAACCGGACCACCGTTTTCTCAAGATAACGGAATAAATAACTTGTTATCATGAGAAAACGAATCCGTTTTCTCGAGATAACGAGATAAATAAGTCGTTATCACGAGAAAACAAATCCGTTTTCTCGAGATAACAAGAGAAAAATATTATTAACGGATACGGCCGCTCTCGGCTTCCTTACTTTAGAGACTGAAATTTATTACGCAATTTATTGCTGTTCCATCTGTCCATCTATCTATACATCCTTCCTCAATACCCACTTCATCAGTGTCACAGTCTTGAGGGATGGGAGATCACTACAGCCTACACTTTGCCTATGGAAGTAAAATATCGAAAGATTGACAGTATATTGCCGGACATTTGTTATATGGAGGCTACTAATGAGAGCCATAGTTGTATGTTGTATGTAGACTGAGTGTGTCAGCATTTTAAAAGTTGGCAGTTTCAGAAACTGTACTTTCAGGAAAGAATTGGCATTTTTCTAACAATCTCAGCATAACACAAATACTGTAATTTGCAAAAGCATGGATGCTGGCAGCGTACAATCATAAGAACGCACACTTTACATCAGCTGCTGAGAGAAAAGACATTTGTAGGACAGTCATTGACGTCTTCTTCTATCGGCTGCTACCTTTAAAGGTGACCACAGCAGATGGCTGCGATCTCTGTCAGACCTGCCGGCTGCACGTTGGATATACTTTAGCGTGTGCTTCCTGAAGTGCCTGTCATAAGTTAGATTAGTTTGATGTGCAGTTTGACCTGTGCAGGTCCATAAAGCTGAGATCCAGCTTCCTGAAAGCTGCTTCTTTTTTAAAGTCTTGAATATTTTGTAGGAGCAAAATAACTCCAATAAAGCTGTGATTGGTATGACATGATGGTGCAAATGGCATGTACCATGCAAATTGAGTAATAGTTATATGTGAGACATTTATGCAGAATAAATTCCTCATAATAGTGAACAAATGTCTCAATCAAGGTCTTTGCCAGCATCCTTTTACAAAAAAAAGATTTAAAAAAAAACCTAAGTCTTATAAATCCTCATTTATGGACATGGAGGGCGTATCAAATGTTTAAAATGAGGTATTTTTCTATTTCACCAAAAAATATTTGCTCATTTTGAATTTGAGGGCAACAAAATGTTGGGACAGGGGCAACAGAAGGCTGCAAAAGTAAGTGGTACTAAAAGGAAACAGCTGGAGGAACTAATTATGTTAATTGGCAACAGATCAGTAACATAATTGGCTATTAAAAAGAGCATCTTAGAGAGGCAGAGTTTCTCTGAAGGAAAGACAGGCAGAAGTTCACCAGCCTGCAAAAAAAACTGTTTGTGGAACAATTTCAGAAAAAAGTTCCACAAAAATTGTGAATATCTCATCATGTACAGTACATGACACTGTCTAAAGACAAGGTGGCATTTTGTGACCATGGTAACATCATTTTCAGTCAACACTGGAGGCCCAGGCTGCACTGCGTTAAAAACAGACTTGATTGTGTTGTGGAAATCACTGAGTGGGCTCAGAAACACTCCCAGAAAACACGCTCCGATTTCTCCGTGCTGTCCACAAACGGAGGTAAAGGAAGTAACGTCCAAAGAAGAAGTTATATGTCGATGTGACTTAGAAACAGCCACCTTCTTCTCTGGGCCAAACCTCATTTTAAATGGCCGGAGGCAAAGTGGAAAACTGTTCTGTGGTCAGATTAATCAAAATTTGAAATTCTTTCTGGGAAATATGCACACCGCATCCCCCGCACTAAAGGGAAGAGGGACCTCGGCAGCTTGTTATCAGTGCTCAGCTCAAAGCAGTGATATTAGTAGCATTTTGAGTTATTTTCCAGTGTTAGAAAATCAGCACTGCTCAGAGTTAGTCATTGTTAATCTTTAAAACTGACTGTTCATTTAACACTCAAAGGAGTGGCCCTATATAGACACTTTCTAGTGTCAATGCAACGCCGGAGATTCTGCAGTGTATGACCAGTTCGGTATTTTACATGGTAAACCAACGCTGTGCAACACAGTGTGGCACTGAAACGCACAAGTGTTTCCTGAAGTGGCCTCCAAACTAACTGCACACATGCATGTCTATACCTTTTAAGAATTCGTGATGTTTTCATTGCAAAAAGTAAATCCTAACAGTGTATCTACAGAACCCAAAGAACAAATACAAGAGAAAAGAAAAGAGGCAGAATCTGACAAAAGTTTGGAAGAGCATTCAAAAAAGGGGGCAGATGAAATTCAAGGGTGGTAAAAAGGAGAAGGAGACAAATACAGAACTCTGAAACCCACTCGACAGTCCTCAGAGCATCAAGCATGGGGGGAAAATTGAGACGTGTTTCACTCGAATGCATGTTGAATTGCTCTCTGTTTTGTCGAGTTTCTTTCCAGTTGAATTATTTGAACTTATCATTTTTGGTCTCAGTAGAAAGGAGCTGAAATGATGGTGGGCAGACACTTGTATTTGTTAAGTCTGTATGTCCAAAGTACATAGATCAGACAGACTGTGTAATCCTATCATAGTGTCTAATTGTTAATTTTGTGTGTGATGCTGCATGTTTTTGGCCTCGTGCAACCTCGATCAACCAGGAAATCCACTGGAGGGAAGAAAAAACCCCCCAAAATCTCGGCTTTGATTTAATGAAATCACGGTGCAGCCATATCTCAGCTCTGTCAGCAAACACGTCCTGAAAGCACTTTAATCAAATGTGGTTCTTCCAAAAGCTACAGAAGCTTATCAACTCTAAGCTTAAAAAGAAACAGTCGATGTATGAACTACATGGCACGCTGAAAGCCATCGTTTCAGTTTGTGACAGGCTTCTCCGCCTTTGTATTGTAACGTACTAAATGCTCCGTTAAACTTCAAGAAACATATTTTAGCCACCATCATTTTATTATGTCGCTACAGTAACGTAGAAGCGCATCAAAGTCATGATTCTGACACTACGGAGCCCCACGAGGGACATCGCAGAACAAAAAGTGAAGATGTCCTTTTGCGACATCAGTTTTTAAGCTCCTGCACTTCCAGGTCAGTACTGAGAGCTTTGAAACAACCAGGTCTGCACTGGTAATCTGGCACATATTCCCAGTGGGCTGACACACCATTGGACCAACTGGTCAAGTCTACTTTTGCTGTGTGCTCACGGTGTGGAAGAAGTAACTCTTACATTCACTTAATCCTCCCTTTATATGACGATATGGGTGCCGAGACACTATTCTGAGCGAACGGATTACCAGATTTTTCAGAGACTGGGTGACGCTTCTGTCCTGATAGGACTGGTAAACAGCAACAAGCCAACAAAGGCTACAACAGAGGTTTTTATATTCTCGCGTTGGGGATATAAAACCCATTTCAGACACGCTTTGCTTCATGAGACACTGCTCACTGAGAAAGTATATTTTTGCTTCTGTTGCTTCACTAACAAATCCTTCCTTTTGTAATTAACATGATATAATTGTCATGGGGCCGCAAGCCTATCTATTTTTGTTGCTACTCTCATAAATAGACTTTGGCCTCTTTCTGATAGAATCACAGACTTTAAGAAGCTACAGGAGATAAGAAACAAGGAGATGGCTTTCGGTGCCTTACTGGACTGCTTACCAAAGCCTGAACGGCAGTTAAGATGATTAACTGGCATTTTTATGCCTTGGGCTTGCTTCCTGAAAGAAAATTAGGAATTGCACTTCTGTCAGATCAATGAAATTATGTTTAAGTCATTTTGGGCATTTGCCCATTTACATATTTAATCTTCCACACGTAACTTTTATGAACAAAATCTTTTATTTTAGTATTCTTCAGTCCCCTTTGGGTGAATAAGAACATACTCACCATGGCTTTTTTTGTTTTTAATCTAAGTGGACGCATATTTCCCACTGCAGCTGTTTGTTGATATGCACTGCAAGTACTCAACCCTGAAACTGTTGGTTTAGGAGGCGATCGGGTGAACTTTGTTTCGTTTATTCTTCCCTGTCCTTGCCTAACCATCAATCTCTTAAACCAGATCCAGCTTAACCCACCACGTATTCTTCCTTTTTCATGTGCAATGTGTATTTCATGTGTTTGGGGACTAAAAATTGCACTGCTATCACCTGGCTTCGTTTAATTGCTGTTGCAGGCTGAAATCTATTTTATGCTCACGTATTTACACAAGGTTTAATATTTTTTACAGTGCAGGTGCTTGGAAAGTAGAGCTTATAGCAAGGTGTGTCTTAATAAAAGAAATGTTGTGAAATGATGGTATGGTGGATAAGATGTATTCAGATGGTAGCTGTGGACTGTTTCCTGTGCAGCTGTTAGATCATTTTATGACTCTCATTGTATCCATTTGCAGTTGTAGCTCTGAAAAATGTGGCGGAGCACCTCTGGTGTAACAAATCTGTGATCCTAAAATGCGGATTTTCTTTTTGATGGTGGGAAGAAGTGAGCAGATTTGGAAAGTGGTGTGAAGAGTAAAAAAAATATTAAGACATCTTATTGATGGCACTGAATCTTCTCGGTATCAGATCACCTGCTGCCACATCATTGTGCTATTGGTTACAGCTTCAAGGATTACTATTGTTATTTACTAAAAAGCTTTCCACTGTTGAGCAACTTTAAACGAAGAAGTTGTCAGTTACTATCACATCTGTGAGAGAGAGAGAGAGAGAACCAACACTTATTCTTGTTATTAATCTCTGGCTCTCTTCCACAGCATGTCTCTATCCTGTCTTCTTTCTTTCACCCCAACCGGTCGCAGCAGATGGCCCCGCCCCTCCCTGAGCCTGGTTCTGCCGGAGGTTTCTTCCTGTTAAAAGGGAGTTTTTCCTTCCCACTGTCGCCAAAGTGCTTGCTCATAGGGGGTCATATGATTGTTGGGTTTTTCACTGTATGTATTATTGTAGGGTCTACCTTACAATGTAAAGCGCCTTGAGGCGACTGTTGTTGTGATTTGGCGCTATATAAATAACATTGAATTGAATTGAATTGAACACGTTCCCAGGCCTGTGGGTCAGAAGCTTGGTCAGTCATTTCTCATGGATTCGTCTTTTTTGACACAAGGTTGTCTCAAGTGGGAACATGACAAATGAGGCTCTGAACAACCAAGAAGAAAAAACTTTTTTTTTTTCTTTTTCTATAGCCGAGAATCAAGCAGCCGTGGTTAAATCCTTTACTTCAGTGCGTTATGAGTTACCCCTACATCGGCCATTTATTGTTTGATTTATTTCTTACGGCCAGTGAAAATTTCTCTGGTTTGTATGCAGTGTATAACTGTATACAAAAAAAAAAAAAAACAGGCTACTTTGCCCATGTATACAGATATACACGGCAGTGCTAGTGGAGAGAAAGATGTGGCACATGGCCAACAAATTGAAATGATTAAACTCTTTAAAAACATACATAGTTTGCCCATAGAACAGACATACATAGAACAGAATCTGTTCGTAATCAGGTCACAGATTCTGATGGGTGGAGCCCATCACCCACCAGGAACAAATTGCTACCTTATCGTGGTGGAGGGGTTTGTGTGTCCCAGGGATCCCAGGGGTTGTTGTCCGGGGCTTTTGCCCCCCTGGTAGGGTCTCCCATGGCAAATTAGTCCTGGGTGAGGGACCAGACAAAGAGCGATTCAGAAGACCCCTATGAGAAGACCATCGAGGGAACAGTTCACCCTGCCAGGAAGAGGGTTACCGGGGCCCTG
>VURO01049836.1:2500-25590 GCA_015108175.1 Pelvicachromis taeniatus | reverse complement strand
ATGTCCTGATCTGTGCCCCTCCTATGTGGGGTTCCTCAGTTCAATTCAATTCAATTCAATTTTATTTATATAGCGCCAAATCACAACAACAGTCGCCTCAAGGCGCTTTACATTGTAAGGTAGACCCTACAATAATACATACAGTGAAAAACCCAACAATCATATGACCCCCTATGAGCAAGCACTTTGGTGACAGTGGGAAGGAAAAACTCCCTTTTAACAGGAAGAAACCTCCGGCAGAACCAGGCTCAGGGAGGGGCGGGGCCATCTGCTGCGACCGGATGAGGTGAAAGAAGGAAGGCAGGATAAAAGACATGCTGTGGAAGAGAGACAGAGATTAATAACAAGTATGGTTGAATGCAGGGAGATCTATTAACACATGGTGAATGAGAAAGGTGACTGAAAAGGAAAAACTCAATGCATCAAGGGGGTCCCCCAGCAGTCTGAACCTATCGCAGCATAACTAAGGGAGGATTCAGGGTCACCTGATCCAGCCCTAACTATATGCTTTAGCAAAAAGGAAAGTTTTAAGCCTAATCTTAAACGCATCAGAGCTCAATCTAATCCCGTTTCCTTTATATATGCTTCTCCTGCTGTCTACTAACACCAAATACTGATGTTCAATCTCGTTAGATTTGTATTCTATATTGTATTTCCATGTATGTTTGTACATTTCAATAAATCACTGCACCTATTTCCCATTTTGATCACATGACTTCACATAGTGTACAGTGAACAGGGAAAATCCCACTTTGAGTTAAAAACAGTGGTGTTTTCAGGGGTGTGGGGGGTGTTCTTCCTCAGGCTCACCGTGGCTGCGTGTTTCGATCTCATGATAAAGCTGCAGAGTGGATCTGTCATCCACTGCATGTTGGTCTGAGGAACAGCTTCAGCTAAGAGTTGCAAATGTGAAACAAAGTTTTGAGGGCTGCAGGCTGGTTTTTATTTTTTTTACTTTTTTTATTTTTTTGGAGAGGGGGGGATGAAAAAAACTCCCAAATTTAATTAAATAGAAGAAAGAGGAAGGAGGGAGAGAAAAAGATGTGTCGGGTGAAAACAAGCGGGTGGGGTTTTCAAAACGAGAAGGATCGCGGGGTTACAGAGAGAGGCTGCGGTAACGCTGCTGACGCACATGTGAAACATGGAGGGGAGGGAGGGATGGAAAGGAATCTCTGGCTGGGATCACCAAAACCTCGAGACGAGGTCAGAAAGCCACTGGCGACATGATGAACAGACACACACATACATACATACACACACACACTAGAGTCAGGGCAGCACTAATAATAACAGATCTAATAGTTGTTTAATGGGTGATAATCACTGATGAGGTTGTGATCGTTTAAAACCACGTGGAGCAGAGGAAAACCGGGGTGAAACCTCGTCTGCGCACACTCTATATGTGTATGTGTGTGTGTGTGTCTGTGTGTGTGGGGGCGATATCATTTTCAAAACATTTTGTTGTATTGCTGTCGTTATTTCCAACTTCTGTCCCTGTCCTCTGTGTGTTTACATGTAGCCCACTCTGACATTAACCAGTGTGTTGCCTGTTTGTGTGTTGCCTGTTTGTGTAGCTGTGTTTGACGCTCACACATGCAGTTTAATGTCAACTGCAGGTCGTAGTTAGTGTGTCTGCAGATGCTTGCATGCACGTATGTGAATATGAATTCATTTCATATTGCACGGGTATGTTAATAAATACATCCAGAGGCAGAAAAGTCACCATTGGTATGTATGCGGGGTACGTGTGTGCGCGTGTGGTTGCACGCTTATGTGCGTGTATGTTCTGGCCAGTCGGAGCGTGGGAATGTGGTGAAGGATTTCTGTGGTATTTTTAATGTTTGTTATTAAATATTACCACAAGGGACTAGGACCAAACCCCAGACACTCCTCCTCTTCTCTTCCTCGTCCTTCTCTCCTTCTACTCCTCCTCCTCCTCCTCCTCCGAATAACAATGAAACCAAAGCGACTCACCACTTGGTTTAAATAAATCTGACACTTATGGAAACAAAATCCTGACCAGACTCTGGAAGGGGTAAAAAGTCAAAATAACCATGGTAACACAAGAAGGCAAAACTACTTAGAAGTAAAGAAAAACTATTAAAAAAAAGAAAGAAGAAGAAAAACAAAGTGACACCCAGCAGCAGGTGGAGACATTATTATGGGATATGGGGAACAACAGGTCAGCTTGGTCATAAAGTACTCCATCTCTTTTTTTTCTGAATTCTCATATTTTAAGCGGTGATGTTGGCTGAGTGTGTTTCCATTCTCCTCACATCACAAATAGACTGTAAGTTCCAAGTTAAGCACTCGGTTAGCCTAACTTACCCTTTCCTAATGAAAAAAAAAGAGGGAAAATTTACAATCTTTGTATATCTTGAGATCTTAATCAATTTTTCTAATGTATTGGTGTCCAGGGGTGGGGGCAGCAGACATGGAAGTGCCGCTAACTGCAGGTCCTGGCTCAGCTCTTTGTGTGCGTCTCCAAAAAGAGGCACTGAGGTTAAAATCCCCAACCTAAATTAGACTCCAAAAATCCAACCTGGCAGTGATCAAAGCGCTGATGTTAATGTGGAGTCCAGAAATCTGCACCGCTGAACTCATTCATTTAATATTGCTCACTCAGAAAAATCAAGTTACTCTAAGTGCTCTCCACGACCCCTACGAACTAAGAAAAGAAAAAAGTAAGTGAACTGTACTTAGTTTTTCTAAGGCGGAGAGTTTGCATCATTTATTTTAAGCCATGACAACAACATTAAAGTTTACAGTGTAAAACAGTGAAATCAAGCCTAAAGCTTAAATAACTCTATAACTCATTCTCAAATTGACCTTTTTGTTAGGAATATTTTCACTCTGGGCGGCACGGTGGTTCGGTGGTTAGCACTGTTGCCTCACAGCAAGAAGGTCCTGAGTTCAATTCCAGGGTCTTTCTGTGTGGAGTTTGCATGTTCTCCCCGTGTTTGCGTGGTTCTCCCCGGGTACTCCGGCTTCCTCCCACTGTCCAAAGACATGCACCTAGTGGGGATAGGTTAATTGGAAAATTTAAATTGACTGTGAGTGCGAATGGTTGTCTGTCTATATGTGTCAGACTGGCGACCTGTCCAGGGTGTACCCCGCCTTTCGCCCTAAGACAGCTGGGATAGGCTCCAGCGCCCCCCGCAACCCTGAAAAGGATAAGCGGCTGCGAATGGATGGATGTTTTCACTCTGTTGGTGTAAAACTCAAACTAGTTCTCACAAAGGTGAACCGCTGCATGAAGCATTTTCAGGATACGTCTATAAATTTCACATTTTTGTAGTTTAGTCCTTACTTTTGATGATTTATTTATTTATTTAGGTCATTGTTTTGTATCTCTTTATGGCTGTTTTGCTTCACATGTTGATTGAATTATGGGTCGCAGGGTCTCTGCTGATAAGACCACACAAATGTTCTCCTTCCTCTTCTTCTTCTGGCTTCTTTAGATTTTGTGGTGAATGTTTTCCTGTGTTCCAGGACGTGAACTTGGACTTGCCTCAGCTGTTTGAATTTGAAGTTGCTGGAGTCAAACTAGACTGAAAAGTCAGACGGTGTTGATGTGTTGGTCTAGAAACAGGACAGCAGAGCAGCTTTTATACCGATAAGAAGAGTAAACAGCGTGAGTGATTATCAGTTCCTCCCATCTTTGCACATCTGATCTCTCCAAGCCCGATGTCAAACTAGACTGAATGCTTTTCTTTTTTTTTTTGCAATGAAAATATCAAGACTAATTTTTCCTGTTAAAAGAAGGTTCCCCATCTACACTACAGATTTCAAAGCTGGTTTAAAGGTTTTTAACTCTCCTCTTCGCTGTTTGCAACATGTGCTATGTGAGGCTCTGTTTGTTCAGAAAGAGAAGTTCAAGCTTTGGGTGGAGCAGACAGATGGATGGATTCAGTGCATACAGTAAACATCTTTTTTTACTTACCAAATGCAGACCTCATTATTTTCCCCCAGCTGAGCATTTTTTTTCATCTTTAAACTCTCACACTATCGACACTCGCCTTCCAGAGACTGTTTCCTGTCGACCATCCTGACAGGGTGGTATCCGTGTCCCTTTGGTAGAGCACGAAGCTTATTTCCTATCAAAGGCAGATGTAGTGCAGATCAGAGGTCATATAAACAGGAATTTCAAAGTACACAACAGGAATGCCTATTTTTAGGTGAAATCTGTTGACTTACATTTCTTTCTTCTTGTCTTCCAGAAATGGGGGATGGAAATGTTCCAGTGACTTGAGGTAACCTTTCTTTTTCTGTTGTTTCTTGTTCGTTTTAGTGAAACATTGATTTTATTTTTATGTGTTCAATAATAATAAACCCCAGGGTCATACTGTTCAGGATGCATCTCATCCGTGGGATTCATTTGAAAGGTGTATACTTTTGCAGCGCTCAGTCCGCAGTATAGTCTTCTGAGACAAACTTTTGTCCCCCACATTCCCCCATCAGCCCCCACCCTTTATATATCACCCACTTCCATGTGTTCCCAGCTTTTCTCCATTTTTCTGTTTGTTCCTCTCATCTCCGCCTCTGCCTCTCAGCTATCTGTCTCCTTCTTCTTTTCTTGAAGAAGCATGTGAGAGCGCAATCACGGAGACTCCAAGCTTTTCCGCACAAGCAGCCAAATTTATCCTCGTGGTTTTCCGCATGTTTATTTTGGGTTTTCTTGAGGGACGACATATCTTCGGGAAAACCAAACAGCCCAGAGCGGGTGCTTTCCCTCTGGGGATCATCGAGGCGCGGGTAAAAATAGGAACGTCTTTTTTGGGGGAAATGGAATTAAAGATTAGTGAGGGCCTCCCGAGGGTCCCCCACCTCCCCTCACAAGAAGATGGCAAAGATCGTAACTCTCTTTTTTCCTTCTTTGTTTTTTTTTTTCTTTTTAAAATATCTTCCCTCCCATTGTGCAGTGAATGTTGAAAATGACAAATTGGCTCTTGTTTTAGACACAATAGAAGAGCACCACTGCCATCCACTGCTTGCCATTTTTAATCTGACTGTAATTTCCCGGAGCAATTAGCACCGAAACATCACATAATTATACAAACGCCGGTGGAGCCACCTCTCCTATGTAAGGCTACCCCAAAGAGGGCATTAATCTCTGTCATCACTTTCAAAAACTCTTTCCTCCATGCTTTTTATTTTCTCGCAGCTGAACTCGATGGCTGTCATTGTAGGATGTGCGTGTGGGTTGTGAGGAATTCTGGGATAGGAAAAAAAACCTCCTCCGCTCTGACTTCTTGGTTTGACCTGTGTTCAACACACTGTCTGCTATGGTGATCTACTACTACGTCTGCTCCTACTGCTGCTACATTCATTGAAATCGTTTTTCTGCAGGGTGGGCGACCCGCTCAGATTGCACCAAGGGGGGATGGTGGGCAAGCAAATTGTTTTGTTCACCCATGGGTTTTTTTTGTTTGTTTTTGGCTGTAGCTACTCTGCAGGAAACCTTTTACAATCTCTGGTTTGCTCTTACTGGTGTTCATTCAACAACTGCTGTCCATATAATGTCGGTGCCTTCTAACCTAAAACTGAACAGGGTTTCACTACTAAGGAGAGGGCTCTTTTATAAAGCTGTTAAATGTGTGCATGATGACAAAGCAATGCTCCAGCAATGATGATATTTGACTCATATTCTTACTCAGATGATAAAGATGGGAGCTCCCCCCCCCACACACACATTTCTATTACTGTTGGTTCTATTTTTTTTGCAGTTGTTGAGTCTAAATATCATCAAGGGTGATGGTTTAACTGCTGTATAGAGTCAAAGGCTTTCTAATGACTCTGTGCAGTCAAACTACGTACAGCACATGATTAATTAGCTTAGAATCACCTTTAGCAGTAATAACTTGAAGTAAATTTCAGTGGTGTTTTGGCCCACTATCATTTACAAGGTTGCTTCAGTTCATTGAGCTTTGTAGGGATTCATTTATGCGCAGCCCCCTTTAGGTCCCACCTGAAGGTCTAGACTGTGACTCGGCCATTGCAGCGCTTGGATTCTTTTCTTTTTCAGTCATGCTGTTGTAATCTGGATTATTGTCTTGTTGCATGATCATGGTCCAGTTTGGCCCCAACTGTAGCTGTTGGCAGATGGCCTCATGTAGATCTACATGGTCGACTCAGTGACTGCAAGGTACCAAGCGCTTCATCACCCCTCCACCACCATGCTGGACTCAGTATGAGGTGTTTGTGCGGTGCATTCGGGCCAAACATCCCCAATTATCTTCCATTTGTAAAGTGACATTGTTTCTGAACTCTCATGTTCTCCTGGCAACCCTTTCAAACCCTTTTCAAACTAGTCATACTTGCCTTTTTCTGATCTAACATGCTAACTGAGAGCAAACAAACTAGCTGTGGCATCCACTCCTTTTTGTGGATGGTTTGTGGAGTTAACACATACACCCAAGGACTCCAGATCAGCAAACTGCCACGATGTCTACTTTTGCTTTTGCTGATCATCAATTAATCAGCATCCATCCAGAATTTGTATGGAAGCAGTAAGGATGTGCTGTGAAAGCTTTCCTTTCACATGATTGTTTATTTAGTTTTGGAGTACATCTGAAGTGAACTGTTAGTGATACGGCTATGAGTGATGAGTTAGTGAGTTAGTGATAATGATGAAGTATAGCTGGTAAAAATTGTGACCAGAAATTTAAGTGGAAACAGAAAGGGGATGCGGTTTTTGTTGCGTCAGCAAATGCTAGTATGATACAAAGCGGAGAAATGTGGTCAACTAAGGAAGAAGTTCAATCTGCAGTTCATATGTGAAAACACCAGAAAGGGATGCAAAAGGTAAAAAAAAGAAAGAAATGAAGGAAGGAAGAAACAAAAGAAAGACAGTTTAAGGCACAGAAGCACGCAGCTTTATGTCCACGTCAGCACTGACCACAGCTCAGTCATCACCATCGCTCAGCTGGTCACTTGGGAGTGGCTGGGTCTCAGTAGTCTGCTGTCACTGTGACTAATAAGAAGCATCTGCACATCCATGACAGACATACAGACTATTTTATACTGCACACAGAATGACTGGTGCACCAAAAAAAAACTCCTAATAGCAGGGGTTACACAGCACACCCACATATGTGTGCAGGAAAAATTCATATCCAGAATGCAGCTGAGATTCTGTGTGATATACAAAGTAGTTGTGTGAAGACTCCAGTAGATAATGGACCCAGAAACCAGGAGAATAGTGAATCACATAAGCTGGATTGAATTGAGAGTTAGAGCAATCCACAAGAAGCTTTAATATTTGTAACTTTATTACATTTATAGCACGATCGTTTCTTTATAGGTTGTAAAAAAGCCCAGAGAAGAGAAGGGAAAAAAATCAGCTTCTGCATTGGATGTTTGGGAAACACACAACTGAAATGTAGAACATGAACATTGTATCTGTTACAGTTATGTAATTAATTTGTATCCCTTTATTTTCACAGTGAAGGAAGAGTTACTTTGTTCGACATGCAGCAGTCAGAAGGAAAAGGCAAGCTAATTACAGTGGTGCAAAATAGTATTTAGCTAAAATTGTGCACGTTCTCCCACTTAAAAAGATGAGAGAGACCACTGTTGCTGGTATTTTGGCCCATTCCTCCATGCAGATCTCCTCTAGAGCAGTGATGTTTTGGGGCTGTCGCTGGGCAACACGGACTTTCTACTCCCTCCAAAGATTTTCTATGGGGTTGAGATCAGGAGACTAGCTAGGCCACTCCAGGACCTTGAAATGCTTGTTATGAAGCCACTCCTTCATTACCTGGGCGGTGTGTTTGGGATCATTGTCATTCTGAAAGACCCAGCCAGCCACATTTTATCTTTAGTGCCCTTGATGATGGAAGGTGGTTTTCTGTATCTCATGATACATAGTCCCATTAGTTTTTTCCTTTACATGCATCAGTCGTCCTGGTCCCTTTGCAGAATAACAGCCCCAACGCATGATGTTTCCACCCCCATGCTTCACAGTAGGTATGGTGTTCTTTGAATGCAACTCAGCATTCTTTCTCCTCCAAACATGACAAGTAGAGTTTTTACAAAAAGGTTCTATTTTGGTTTCATCTGACTATGAAATTCTCCCAATGCTCTTCTGGATCATCCAAATGCTCTGTAGCAAACTTCATGTATCGGAGAACAAATTGGTGTTAGTATCTTGCCTATTTGGCATGCAGACTAGGGGAGCCAGGGATCGAACCACTAACCTTCCAATCAGTAGCTGACCGGCTGTATTAATACGAGTGGAGGACAGAGGAGCCTCTTACAGAAGTTACAGGTCTGTGAGAGACAGGTCTGTTTGTAGGTGACCAGGTACCTCTAGCAGATAGAGGAAATGGCTGACATCCAGAAATCCTACCAGCAGGTGGATTGGAAGACAGAGGCACTAATCATGGCAGCACAGGAACAAGCTCTGAGCACAAGATTCATAGAGGCGGTGTTCTACCACACCAGACAAGACCTCAGGTGCAGGCTGTGTAAAGATGGCCCTGAGACAATCCAGCACTTAACAGCAGGGTGCAAGATGCAGGGCATAGATGGAACGCCATACCCAAGTGGCTGGCATAGCATAGAAGTCCCGAGGTCACCACCCGACGGTGTTCAAGAATGACTGAGCTAAGATCCTGTAGGGCTTCCAGACAAATTTGTAATGGCTAACTAAGATAGCCAGATAGCTATACCGAATGACAGCAACATCAGGAAGAAGGAACATGTGAAGCAGGACAAGTACCAAGGATTCAGAGAAGATGTGGAGGGTGAAGGTAACAGTGGTCCCATGGTAATCGGAGTACTTGGTGCAGTGATGTACAAGCTATGCGAGTGGCTCTAGCAGATCCCAGGAACACTATCCGAGATTTCCGTCCAGAAGAACGCTGTCCTAGAAACAGCAAACATACTGCGCTGGACCCTCAAGCTCCCAGGCCTCTGCTAGAGGACCCGTGCTTGAGGGATGGACCACTCGCAATATAAAAATAAATATATTTATATTAATTATGTTGTGTCAATTTTATTACTAGGAATCTTCAACAGTTTTGATGTTCACCAGAGTATTGATAAGTATTAGAAAATGAAAATTCTTGTGCCACTTAAAAGTTGTATGTGTAAAGTGAGGTGATAAAAAGTGTGAAACCTACTGGTAGCACACATTCTCACTCCTGTGCTGTTTCAGGTGGCGCTCTTGCAGAGGGATTTCAGGCCAGAATGTTTGAGTTCCAGAACTTTGAACGGCGATTCGAGGTGAGATCCTCAACGATTAGAAATTAGATTTGATCTAATTTGTGTATATTTGAATTGGGTTGTTACATACAATATTGTTCAAAATAATAGCAGTTACATTGTGACTAACCAGAATAATCCAGGTTTTCAGTATATTTTTTATTGCGACATGGCAAACAAGTTACCAGTAGGTGCAGTAGATTCTCAGAAAACAAATTGTATGATTTAGTAATCCTGTCACTCACACTCACAGGTCTCCTCAAAGTGTGGTATCTCTTCCTCTGAGCTTCCATTTTCAAGCTATTTTTCTTTCAGAAATACTGATGGGATTCCAGATCGTGTTATCTTTGTGGTGTGATGCGCATGCAATAACCAATAGTATAATATGTATAATAACAATAATATGTTGTAAACTGTTTGGATGTGCTTGGGAAAAGGAATAGAGAGGCTATTTTATTGGATAAAATGGCGATGATCCCATCAGCTGCTTGCGTGGCTTGGTACACACAGCTAGATGAGGAAAAATCAGAATTTCTGACTTCAGCTTGTTGCTCAGGTGAACCACCTGTCACCTAACTCGAAACAGTCTCCTCCACAGTCCACATTCAGACAGTGTTTTATAAACCCGGACATTATGACCAAGAGGGGGATTTTCCTTTTTTAGTGCAGCTAGCCAAACAATGAGGAGCCAATTACTGGTAAAGAGGGAGACAGAGAAAGTAGATATATATTCTTGATTTGATACCATAAAAATCATTATTGTAGGCAGGGACAGCACAAAAGTGATCGTCTTCAACTGTTTTTTAGTTTTACCGTTCTTATTTTCCACTGAGTTGTTGGTTCTGTTACTAGTTAACTAACGTAAAGTAATATAAGTGTTGACCGTAACCAACCAGCAAACCCTGTTTGTACTGGAACAGGATGGCGCTAAACATGTTATAAAACCCTTTAAACACTTATTTCTTAAATCCAGATACAGAGTTTTATCCATGCCGGTTTTTGAAAGCAGGGCTCCATGGTGTAAGTTAGCTTTTATGTAGAGCTTCCTGTGCCTACACTCATCATGTCATGTTTTTTTTTTTGTCAGAATTATTTTCTGAAGGCCAAGAAAAATACCCAACAGATTTATTTTTCCAAGTGGACCATTACTGCTTTTGCTATACTGGTTCACTTGGTTGTCATAGTTTATTAGATTTTTATTAGGATTTTTATTTATTTTTGTTAGTTTCTGTTCTGTTATTACAATCAGAATGCATAGGACCAGGGTATGGGGAAAAAAGAAAGAATAAGAAGTTGGGAAAAGAGTTAACAGAAGGATAGGAAGAGAAAAAATAGAGGAGAAGACAGAGAGAAAAGACAGTGCAAATCCCAGCAACCATGTGGGGAACCTACCCCACAGTCAACTCCCAGGCTACATAAGACAATAGGCTCCCAGGTTGAGTTCATTCATCATGTCATGCTGCTGTGTAACATGTGGAACCCACAACAAAAATGTAATGAAAATGTTTCTCACTTGATGCTCATTTCTTGTTGCCACAAGGTGGCGCTATGAGTGTGCGCTGATATTGGTCTCAGACTCTCATGCTTATCAATCGTGTGAAGTTTGGGACAGATTACACAATGCATGTTTGCTGAAATGGGAATTATTATCCTACAAACGTACACTTTTCGGTCTGGCTGAGAGGGGAGAGGGTTTTCACCCATGCTAGATGTGCTTTCATGCAGTTCTAAGATCCTGACTGTGGATCACTGGAAGCAGATGACCTAACCATGTGCCAAACCTTAATTGGTTGATAAGTTGGCTAAAAAAGAGCAGGGAGCAATAGTGGATCCATCTCTGTCTGTCTCTGGCTCCTGGGGGGCGTTAGTGCAGCTTGCCGTCCTTATTTTCAAGTACATTTTGTGACAAAGTCTCTCTCACTCTCTCTCTCTCTCTCTCATACACTCACACCCACACCACAAGAAGATTGTTGTGTTATATATCTGGGCATTCATATTTTTGTGTTCCAGGTGCTGTATGCGTTTTCTCTTTTCTTTCTTTCCCATTTTCTATTTGTGCTCTATCCTTTTATTATATTTTCTCCTGCCTTCCTTTTTTTCTCCTGCCTGTCATCTAAGATATTGTGATACTATATTATATTACATAAATAAAAACGGTTAAATAAAACAGTCAAAAGAAATACACAAATAAGAGGAGACTATAGAGAATTTTAGAGCTCGTCTTGGAAAAGCACAGTCCATTCAGATAATTCTGATTGCAAAAGCTGCCAGACAAGATGGGGAGGGGGAAAAAAGGTGCTAGCAAGAAAAACTGTTATCAAGGTCAATGGAGGCTATACACGACGATAGGTTTTTAAGGACTATTTAGCTGCTTGTTTTACTGCTTAATAAATTACGTTCTACTGTTTAGTTTCAGTAGGTTTTTCACAGATTTCTAAAATATTTGTATTTTCTTGTTTTTATGGCGGGTCTAATACATCTAATAAGCATGTGTTCATCTAATAAACATTCATCAGTCTCGAGGAATGAACGAACAGATTAGAGTTCAACAAAAAAGCTTGATAGCTATAAGCAGTCATAACATCAACTAAGAAATGATGATGCATGGGCATGTATGGTTTCCAGTAGCATCCATTGTTGATTATGCAGTAGAAGCATTTGAAGCTATTCTTTCTGCTCAGATTCAGCCAAATGCTCCAAATTTGGTTGAACAGCACTTCACAGTACAGAAAGTTGCACAAAGAATGGAGCAGCAGTTAAATGGAGAATTTAAAAAATACATACAGTGAAAGCAGTCCTGGGTTTTAAAGGGCTGCCATATTCTCTGATTGCTGACACAATCAGCCTGAGCTATTTGCATTTCACTTGTAGAGGAAATTTACCTTCAATTGCATCACATCCAGGGTCATTCGGAAGCATTGAGTTGCATTCTGTCATTTTTCTGGATTTGATATCTGAATTGCTGGTCTGTTCTGCTGTATTTAGGAATGTATATCACAGTCGGCAGTGAAGACCAAATTTGAGCAGCATACAGTGAGAGCCAAGCAGATCTCTGAAGCCCTGCGTCACATTATGGATTCTGTATACATTGCTGCACAGGAGCAGAGGTGAGTCTGATTAAAAGCAGTATTTGTATATGCTGAGACTTTAAACCACAGACCCCCAAAAAGCATTGCCCTTCTTTTTTAGCCACAGAGTGCCTGGGGAAAGAATTCCCATAAATGGTTTTCATTGTGATTAAGACCCTGAATAGACTTTTAATTCTAAGCTTAAAATGCTGTGTGGGTCGGTGTGTAGAGTCTATTGCCTGGAGACCAAAGAGGACCGTCAGGACAGATTGGAGTTCATTGACACGCAGTTGGATCTACTGACCCTGGACTGTAAGTCCAAGATCAAGAAGATTACTGAGGATGTGGAGAGACAGGTGAATCCCAACATGCACACTTTGACTGTCCTGGTCTATGTGGATTCAGCTAAAAAGAACCATTAAAAAGAGGGTGGTTGTTCTTTTAGGTTTCTAATGCCATGGCAGAGGAAATCAGGAAGCTCCATGTGCTGGTGGACGACTTTCATATGGACTTCCATCCAGCACCAGTGGTTCTCAAGGTCTACAAAAATGTGAGTTTCTCATTCTCAGACTTTTACATTTACTCAGGGCCTTCTTGATGTGATGTTCTTCTCCTTCCCTGGCCCCTGTATCTGTGGGGATGGTGTTCGTTCTGTGTTGTAGCATCCTGAGAGGACACCCAGTTTGTGCTCGAGTGGAGGATGAGAGTCAAACCTTAAATACTGATCCATATGTGTTGGTTTACAGTACACATCAACCAGTACAAATGCCCCCTATTACTGACGGAAATCTCAAAGTCTAAGAAGGCTAACCTATCATTTTTCATATCCTCCCTGGTAAATGATCAAGGAACTGACCTCACAGCCCATTGTTCTACAGTGCTAGTTTCAGTCATTATGCAAACTTGAATGAATGACGAAGCATTTCTCCTACTGTAGCTTGCAATATAAACCTTGCAATATAAAGCAACTGGAGGCGACTGTTCTTGTGATTTGGCACAGTATAAATAAAACTGCATTGCACTGAATTGAATTGATTTCATTAGTCATACTTCTGTCTGGTTAAAATAGTATTAGTACTGTATTTAGCACTTTTCACCCTTCTACCACTCTGTCTCGTGCTGTGACAAGAGTGGAAAAGAACATTCAGAGATAAGAAAGTTCAGATTGAGTTACAAGCACGTTTAACTCAATTCAAGTCTGTAATTTTTGAGCTTATTTAATAGTTGAAAATGATATTTATAAATACAGTATTCTTTGTTTGATACATGGTCATTAACTTAATATTAATCCATTGAAAAACCTTGGTGACAACCACTTATTTGTGTGCCATGTTGTCCCACCAATATTAAGTACAGTAGTGGAGGTAGCCATGTATGTGGCTCGAGTATAATTTACTCCTTATAAGTTTTACTTAACTATCACAATTAGCTCTTTCAAACTATATGAGACCATTTGATATTTGTACATGTACCATCTTGTTCTCCACCTTCACTTCTGTCTTTCTTCCCTCATTCCCACCTCATCCTCTTCACCTTGAGCATCATCTCCTGAACTGAAGTCAGGGCTCTATCACAGGAAAACCTGCATAAACATGCTTAATGAGAATGACTGGGCAAAAATTGCATCCATGAGATTGTCCCCACCTGTCACACATATCTAAAACATTTAGTCTTACTCCCTGCAGTTTGAGATAAAGCTTGTTGAGGTGTCCAGTTTTTATCCATGAAGACACAAAAGTTTTACAACCCAGTTCTTGTCTTCGAGTTCGGGATGGCTTTGCCCCTTTTCTGTCAGGAATTTTTTTTCACCACATCAAAACAATCCACAAATTGCTCCAGATACTTTGCATAGATAG
Source organism: Pelvicachromis taeniatus (assembly GCA_015108175.1). Taxonomy (NCBI): domain Eukaryota; kingdom Metazoa; phylum Chordata; class Actinopteri; order Cichliformes; family Cichlidae; genus Pelvicachromis; species Pelvicachromis taeniatus. The sequence goes on along the minus strand of VURO01049836.1, from coordinate 11,459 downwards.
GCTATCTATCAGCACAGTGGAGCAGGATGTCCTTTGCATGAGCTATCCATCTTCTTGAGCAGAAACTGGAATTGGCGGTGAGTTGACGTTCCTGGGCCTGGAGCAGATTTTTCTGTAACAGCCTCCCCAATGTGTGCAGCTTTGCTCTGAGGTCCAAGATGTATTGAATCTCACTTTTAGCTGGGCTTTGACTTTTCTCCCAGCTTTCCTTAATCAGGTCCAACACCCCCGTGACCTTCTGCCAAACAGTAACTCAAAGGGAGAAAATCACGTGGAGGCCTGGGGCACCTCCTGCATGGCAAACAACTAAGGGTCTAATCGGCATTCTCAACTGCGCCAATCGTGAATGAACTTTCGAATCATGGACTTGAAAGTCTTACTCAGCCTCCCCACCAAGCTGTCAGTCTGAGGGTGGTAGACGCTTGTCCAAACAGATTTAACGCCCCCAAATTCATACAGCTCTTTGTACTTCAGGTGGTAGAGCAGGTCATCTGCTGACCGAAAGGTTTGTGTTTCGATCTCTGGCTCCTCCAGTCTGCATGCCAAATATCCTTGGGCAAGATATTAACCCCACGTTGCTCTCTCATGCATCCACCTTTGAGTGTTAGAATCTTAAAAGCATAGAAGAAAGGGTGAAAGGGTGAATGTGGCATGTTGTATAAAGCCCTGAGTCCTGATTGCCCTACGTAAGAATCAGTCCAGTTACCATTTACCATGTTAGTGTGTGCTCAAATGAGACCTGGTAATGGGTGCAAAGGTGCTTTTTGAATGGCTGGCTGGTTAACCAGCTGACACTTTGGCAGGATGCACACCATCAGTGCACAATCGTCTGGATGCTCGGCCAATAAAATCAGGTCTTTATTCGTGTCATTATTTTGGCATATCCCATATGACCTGATTTGGGGTTATAGTTAGCTATCAGAAAAATAATTTCCCGGTGGCTTTTAGGCACCAAACACCTGGGTGTGTTCTTCTGGGTGTGAACTAACTGCAGCCTTCACTCTATGTGTTTTGCACATCAATCTAATCATTTTTGCTGTGCATAGCAGCCATTTCGACTAGCATCTGTGCCAGCAGTTGGACTGGCTGTGCAGGGTGAGTGTCTGACATATCAAGGGCCTGAGTTTCGGCACCACTGTAGACCTCAGTCATGACTCTGGCACGTCACTGGGCTTTAGTGTATTTGTATTTACAATTGTGATCGTACAAACAGACGTCAGCTCCCTAGGTCCCAGCGTCCCTGAAAAAGGAGAGCCTTCATTAATCAGATGAGCTGCAGCTGCCCCATCAGCTTCCCTGGCACTGCCCCTTGAGCTTGCTGCGACATCCCTCCCCTGCAGTGGAGCCATAGACCACACCCCTGCCACAGCCAAAAAAATATATAATGGCTCATTTGAAGCAAAATATAAAGAACTTTTTTTCTTTCTTTTTTTAATTCTGTGGAACAACAGGTTTGAATCTGGTCAGGTTATGCATCCAGTAAGGTTTCCCAGGCTAGACCCTCAATGCTACCAAAGCCCTCCTTGGCTAGACACATAACTAAAGCCAAACTGGCTCACTTGACTTAGGTCTTTGGGAACCAGAACATAAGACTCGAGAAACTGCTAAATAAAGGCACACAGTTCTGGCCACTAGGTTGAGGAGATGCATCAGAGAAGTGGAGGCCAAGAGATTAAATGGCCTGTTTGTCAAAGATCCATCAAAGGTGTACTCTTAGATGCAAGGGAACAATACCACAAGAACAGAGACTAAGCAATACTGAAAAAAAAAGAGGTGTCATAAAACACTAATGCCAAGTGGATAGTGGACCTGAGAGCAAACCACAGAAGCCTCCTAGAGCATGCAGAATAGACGCCCAAGTTTGTGAATGCGATAACTTGATGTGATGTAGAATTTAAAAAATTCATAGAAGTTTATCCACTGAAAAACTGAGACAAATGTTTAAAATCCCCATCAGATTTTCAAGCTTTCTGAAAATCTTGTGAATCTGACAACTCAAGAAGAAAGTCACCTAAGACTTTTAGGTTTATGCCATAGGTGCATGCACGCAGTGGGGTCACACTGGTGGTCGCCTGCATTTTTTTTTTTTTGCCTAAATTTTGTGATCTGCTTTTGAAGAGGCTTGTTTTTGTTCATATCTTTTGTATGTTTGAAGAAATTAAAAGTGAGTGTTACTGCTCATCATTATAGCTACTACAAGCATTTTTAACTTGATTTAAGGTGTTGAACATAAACTGCACTGTTCCAGGAATTATCATCATGTAGTTTGGATGCTTGTTAGCTGCCCTGAACCTACACAGTAGAAAACAGGTTGTCAATTGTGGTTTAATCAAAGGTGTCAGTGAAAGAGACATGTAGATTGTGGTCTGTAATGACATCTTATATAAGGGATTGTCAATGAATTTTTCAGTAAAAAGAAACTAATACTTTAACTTTTCTTTGTCATTGTTTGTTGTAGGAACTCCATCGGCACATAGAGGAGGGCCTGGGCAAGAACATGTCAGAGAGGTGCTCCGCCTCCATCAGCACTGCATTGCAGACCACACAGAATGACATGATTGGTAACATGTCCAGCTTTCTACTTCAACAGGCTCCGGTTTACTTTAAGCCACTTTGAGGTTTAAACCACTGGCTACATTTTCAGCGTGTATTCGTGGCATACAACTATATATGGAATAGTTTTTGTTTGAAAATTGTTGTGTTGTTGGTGGTGTTGTTATTACTGTTGTGTTGTAATTCATAGCTGATCAGAAAATAGTTATTTATCTTCACACTTGCGCTGTTGTTTTCTGTTCATGTGTGCAGAGGGTCTGAAGCCTCTGCTGCCCAGTGCCGTCAGAGAGCAGGTTGACAAGCTGGTGCCTCGAAGCCAATGCTTCCGCCTCAGTTATGACCTAGCCTGTGACAAGCTTTGCAGTGACTTTCAGGAAGATATCAGCTTCCACTTCTCTTTGGGCTGGACCATGCTGGTCAACCGTTTCCTCGGACCCAAAAATACCCGACGTGTTCTCATGGGCTACAACGACCAGGTAACATTGTCATAAGCATAAACTTCCTCAAAGTGTCTACATAGGGAAAGTTTTACACCATTAAAGAGAATATTTGGTGCATAGAATCCTGAATAATTGGCATAATAACTTAACTAAATTACTATAGAAAGCTTCCTTTTCAGCTTTAGCTGTGTCCTACTGTTGGATATGACCAGAATAAAACCAGAACAAAAAGACCAGAGCTGGATGTGATCTGTACAGGGCTATGTGCTTTATGAGGTTATTAGCTGTGTAGTCCATGCAGGTTCCTCGCCCAATGGCCTTGACACCGGTCAGCACCAGCATGCCTCCATTTCCACAAAGCTCCATGACCCAGGAGGAGCTCATGGTCTCTATGGTGACAGGCCTCGCTTCCCTCACCTCCCGTACTTCCATGGGTGTTCTTGTCATTGGTGGAGTGGTGAGGATCTACAAACACACCATGCTGAATTTATTTTCTCATCCCTTTTGTTATTTCAGCCAAGCATTACACTTATGCATATTAGACTATATGCTCAGCCTATGTTTCAGCCTGACCTTGATCTTTAATTTTGTGTAGATCTGGAAAGCAGTGGGGTGGCGTCTCATCGCTCTGTCACTGGGCCTTTATGGTCTCCTCTACATCTATGAGCGGCTCACCTGGACCACCAAAGCCAAAGAAAGAGCCTTTAAGAGGCAGTTTGTGGATTACGCCAGTGAGAAGCTACAGCTCATTGTCAGTTACACTGGATCCAACTGCAGCCACCAAGTCCAGCAGTGAGCACACATAATTAGACTAATGTTACAGGACAGAATGCCAAGTATGTTTGTGATCCAATGCTGAATATTGTCAAGCCTTTCTAACGCTGTGTGTGGTTGACAGGGAATTGGCTGGGGTGTTTGCTCAGCTCTGCCAGCAGGTAGACGTCACCCGTCAAAATCTTGAAGATGACATCACTGACATGAACAGCAAGATTGAGCTGCTGGACAGCCTCCAGGGCAAGGCTAAGCTGCTACGGTAAAAATATTAACCTCAACTGTGGCTCTTTGCTCATGCATGCTGTCTGTGTTTCTTTACAATCTAGAGACTTGGGTGGAGTGATGAGGAGCCCCTGTCACAACCAAAACACATTATAATGACTCCTTTGAAGCAAAATATAAAGAACTTATTTTTCAGTCTTATAATTATAATAATTATCATTTTTAATCCTGACTCTAAAAATATTTCCAGTTAAAATGAAATTGCAATGGTGGAAAGAGCAAGCTAACTGTCAAAACTTGACACTAGGCAAAACACTAGGCATTATTAAGCATTTTGTTCAGCAGTCAGTTACCAATTCAATTAATTTCCCAAAAAATTCTAGGTTCCAACCTGCCGACAAGCTGAGGCCTTTCTGTGTGGTGTTTGCATGTCCTTGCTGTGCCTAAGTGGGTTCTCGTCAGTATCTGGGCTTGCTACCACAGTCCAAAGACAGACACATTAGACTAATTTATGATTCAGAATTGACCGTAGGTGTGAATGTGAATGGGAACGGTGTTTGCCTCTGTGCCTGTGAAACTGGTGATGCATGCTTCAACATTTTCTGGGTCCACCCCTCAGTCTCCTTCCTGTAGGAAGTGCCCAGAACCACTTTTTCTAGGATCCATCTTAGTCAGATTCCTGAACCACCTCCTTTTGCTGTGGAGGAGTGGTGACGATATTCCTCAATATCTCTAAGGCTGAGCCTGTGTTTTTATGCTTTGGTCACTGCTCAACACGCGGTGAGTTTAGGAACCAGGCTCCAATGGTGTGGGGGTTGGGAGATGAAATGAGTGAGTGTCTTTGCAAAGTCTGGGCCTGAACCTGTGTGCATGCAACAACACATTTTCTTATATGTGGAGGTGCAACATGAACTTATAGTAAGGCAGATCCAATTGGTCATGAACATGTTGTGCTGTCTCTTATCTCGCTCTTATTTGTCCATGTGTTCTGTTCAAGCATGGATGCAAAGCGTTCCCTTGAAGCTGTATCAACTAATACATTTGTAGGACTGGTGTGATTCATCGAGTAATTCGATTATAAGAAATTGTGGACAGAAATTCTTTGCTTTAATGTGATGATGTAAACGCAAGAGTTTCTCCTACATTTGTGACTAAAAAGAGACCTGCAATAGAAACAAAATTACAGCAGTATGTCTGACAACATTAAATCCAAACAGGCTTAATGTTTTTTTTTTTTGGGGGGGGGGGACTGTTAATTACCCTCTGAGCAGCCTTTCTGTTCTCAGTTGTGACCGCTGTGTACACACTCTCATGCATTGGCATTAGATTTACATTTGCAGAGACCAAATCGCCGATGCAAGCGCAGGAATGGAACTTCCTCCGAAGGGTGGCTGGCCTCTCCCTTTGAGATAGGGGGAGAAGTTTGCCATCGAGGAGGGGCTTAGAGTAGAGCTGCTGCTCCTCCACATCGAAAATAGCCAGTTGAGGTGATTCAGGAAGGATGCCTCACAAGGATGCCTGACAAGGATGCCTCCTAGTGCTCAGAGTAGAAAAGCGCTACATAAGAACCAGTCCATTTACCATTTATTTTAGTACTGTTTTGCCCACCAGGTGAGTGTGTCCCAATACAGTGGAATCCTGGGTTACGAGTTTAATCTATTCCAGAACCGAGCTCGTAACCCGAACGAATTTTCCCCATTTAAAATAATGGAAATTAGATTAATCCATTACAGCCCTCCCAAAAAGTCCTCAAAATAGCATAAAATAATGTAAAAAAACATGTTTAAAATAAGAAACAAGCATCAAAATACTGTATTAGTAAATATAGTTAAATAAAAGATAAACCAATTTAAGAAAATGTAACCTTACCTTGGCAGCAGACGATTGCAGTTAAACGGACAGCGGCTGAGGAAGGAGGGAGGGGGGGATGACTAGATAGGTACTGGCACGATAAGTAGATTACGGTATGGTGCACGGTGTTGTTTTAGTTTTACAGTAGTAAAACTAAAACAACACCTTCTTAAACTTCAAACAAAACTAAACTTGCGCTTTCTTAACTGCATGAATTGTGAAAAAAATGGAAGTGAGCCAAGCAGGTGTCATCATAAGGGATAAGCCCTTGAAACGGCTCTGGGTAGAAGGGGTAGAGGTTTCCGGGTAAGAAAGGCGAAGCGGAAACTAGCTGTGACGTATCGGAGCTTGGCTCGTAAACCGGGCAGAAATTTTGCTCGGATCGCGGCTCGTAAACCGAATTTCTCGTATACCGAGCTGCTCGTAACGCGGGGTTCCACTGTAGTTCTGAAATCGCATGAAAATTGTGGCTAGAGGGGGGCAGTAGACTGCAGGTGGAGGATTGTGTACAGTTTAGGAACATTTCCTGTACTAGTGAATGAGGCCATACAGAGGGTGAAGTGAGCAAGAAAAAGCAGCACATAAACTGGAACCTCAAAGTCCCCCTACCACACCAGGGTCCACAAACTCGATTGGTGCAGCCATTCACAGCAGGACCAGCTTTTTTGCACTTTGCCATGTCCCAGTCTGAGCATGATGTCAGGGTGACTGTATTTCTGATCACACACATGCTGTTTGCAGGTGTCTCTTTTAAACATGCAACTTGTTGCATGATTGTAGATTTTTTTGTTTTCTTTTTTTAACATGTGCTTGTGTCTGTGCTTTTTCAGGAACAAAGCGGGCTGGCTGGACAGTGAGCTCAACATGTTCACTCAGCAGTATCTTCATCACAGCAAGTAACACCAGGTGGAACATCCTCAGAGGGATAGAGTGACACCAGAGCAACATTTAGTACATCAGAGCAATGGTTCCTCACAGGTGTATTTGAAGTCACTGAGAGAAATACTAATATTACTTTTAACAGAAGGTGTGGTTTGGATAGCTGACATAAGTTTAGTTGTCATGTGGTTGTGTAGACATGATGTCAGGATCAGTCTTTTGAGCTTGTTCATGTTCAGTTGTGGTAATATGCTAATGAACGTGTGCTGGCCATCTCTGGATGGCTCATCAGCACTGATCAGCACCACCTTCTGTCAAAATGCCATACTGTCCTTTAATGGAATTCCACTTAACCTGACGCTTTCTGCCTGTATAGATGTGATTTTGTGTATAGATGTGAACACTGGACAACTGCAGAAGTAAGACACTCCACAAGGGAATGGGAAAATGTGTGTGTAGTATGTGGTAGTCACGATGATTCTACATGATATTCCATTACTTCATGATGATATATATTTGAGTAAAACCAGATGATTTGTTGGAGGTATAAAATGGCCTAGGGACATTTTGCAGAGGGGTTCATTCAGTGTAAGACAATAGAAACTACTCTACACTTGGTTCTGAGTTCTGGCTCCTGTTCTATGCATTATCAGCTTATGTGTACCATTTGATATTCATTTCCTTTATTATTGCCACTGATAAGACACCACACATCCGAGTGACAAAAAAGATCAGAAATTCTGCTTTGCAATTAAATAATAAGAGATTTTTTAACTTTTTATTCTTTTTCTTGTAAATTCCATATGCGGACACACACACACACACAGACGAGTGAGACAATGTGTCCACCATAACAACAAACGTCTGAGGAAGGACAAAAGGATGTTGAGCCAGAGTCTCCAGTCTAATCAGAGCAATCTCAGTCTTAACTTGTAATTTATATGATTTAAAGGATCTGCGGTCAGACAGCTGCAGACATATGTGGACACTGCCCCCCAGAAGTCCAGTGTCCATGTCTTGATCCGTCAGAACACTTTGGTTATTATTTATTTATTTATTTATTTATTTTAGTCTCTTTAAAACAGACTAAAAAAATGACTTTAAAACAGCTGGTCATTGTTGCTCCAACTTGTAAAGTGACAGAGGACAGCTTCACAGTTGGGACTTTGTTAAGCTGTAGCAGTGAATAATAAGATAAAGCAGGTTTTGGATCACACCAGAATACTTGTTAGGAGCAAACATTCACTGTTGGTTTGCTTTCTGATGCTCTCTGATTAGAAGAACATTTAGGTCACACAGCTGATTGTGCTGATGAAGAAAACCATTTTTAAAGGACAATCTAGCAGAATTGCAGTAAAGAGACTGGAGCCACACCATTGAGCTTACACAAAGTGGTTTTTTTTGTTTTGTTTTTTGCACTAAAGTAAAGAACATCTTTATTATAGCTTCTTGAGCTGATTTCTAGTCCCAGCTTCTCATAGATATCACAACATCTTTTTCATTGTGTTTGGTACATGGCTAAACTGTTCCTTAACAAAGCCAGTTTGATAGTTTAGCACTATCAGTATGCGTGGAGTAGCATTTTTGTATTCCACTAAATGTTGTGCTTTCAGAAGTGTGAGCAGAATGAAATGATTATTTTGAACTGGAAGTTGTGAGAAAGAAGGGACACCACATTTGATTTTAATTGTCCACTGTTGTCTACAGACGGTTTGTGTTGCCAAATGATGCTGCTATAAAACCCTAAAGCAAATGTACACCAACAGTTTTCTGCCTTTGGGACACTGACAGTACCCGCATGCAGCCTTTACGTGCAACTAGTGTAATCTCTTGCCCTATTAAAATGTGTATGTATGTGTAAAACTAAATAAATCGAAATGATCAACTATATAATGATTTTTATTTTTTTTTTAAGAATATTAAAGGTCTAAGAAATATTTGAGACTGGTGTCCAAACATGTAATGGGAAACCAGTCTGAATGCCTCTGTGCCCATTGGCTGCAGACAGATGTCTCTAGTTCTTACAGATGAGCCTAAAATGAAGTTTCTAAAGTCTGGTCTAGACTTGATACCAAATGAGCAAAAGAAACAAAAAAAGTACAGGTTTCATAAAGGTTAAGACATACTAAACTGAAAACGAATGTACCATTGCTTTTTTTTTATTTATTTTTTTACAGACTTTAGCAAAAAGCAGAATATGAGACAACAGACTGTTATATTAAAAAGTCCAGAAATGCAAC
>VURO01049833.1:26894-51334 GCA_015108175.1 Pelvicachromis taeniatus | reverse complement strand
TAAGTAGTCGTGTGTGTGTGTGTGTGTGTGTGTGTGTGTGTGTGTGTGTGTGTGTGTGTGTGTGTGTGTGTGTGTGTGTGTGTGTGTGTGTGTGTGTGTGTGTGTGTGTGTGTGTGTCAGCTTCCTATGATATGTGTATTCTTATACACACTGTTGTGTGCTGTGTCATTGTACACCTTCACACTCTTCTGTGGCCACTGATTACAAGGACGTGTTGTGCAGCTACGTCATTCAGGCTAAACTCCATTCTTTTAACTTTACTGATCAAAGTCAAGTGTGTAGAGGATCCATGGAGTTGTGACACATAATACAAAAAAAAAGATATTTCATAGCACTTTGATAATTATTTACTTAATTGCTGATTAAAGGAAAGCAAGTAAATCCATCTTTACTGCACAGATATGAAGACGGAGGCAAGCAAACCTTGACATTTTGAGACAGAACGTGGTTTTTAGCTAACCAGCTACTCTCAACTCTTAATTTTACCCAGTAGGCTGCACTGTTTTAATGAATATGTCCTTTTATTGTACTCTATGCATATAAATGTTTCCATTCTTCCAGCATGTTTAATGCCTTCGGCTATGTCAGGACGTTTCACGACTGCTATGGAATTACATGGATAGCGTTAATGTTCATTATTAAAGCCTACGATTTACTGAAATGAAATGAAATAAACACGCACTGGTCTGGTGACGAGAAGCACATGAATGTCTGTAAATTCACGCTCAGTTATGTGTTTAAATTGATCAGTGAAGCGACACTGAAGCCTGACTCGTTGAGACAGTGCAGCATAGCCCACTGTGGATTCCTGTACAGTCTAATAAAGAGCAACAAGACATTGGTGGGATTTAGACTCGATGCAGTCGCTGTTTAACTTTATCTCTTTAATTAAACAATGCTTTGGCCATCATGAGTGACTTCACATAGAAAATGATATTATAGTCACATCTTTGAGGTCTTTTTAATCCGGCTGTTAAGAATGAGCTTTAGTCCGCAGATGTTGGAGCCTTGTCTCTGAGCTCTCAGTCTTTGCTGTGTTTTTCTTTTTAAATTTCATGTCCCCTGTGATGCCACGAGCCTAAATTAGAAAAGATCTTCAGTCAAGCTCTTATAGAACGACTTGATTCGCACTTTACAGTAGTCAGACGTGAACAGACTACTCTGGTTAAAAGAGAAAATAGGAATAGAAAACAAAGTACAGTAAAGGAGTGAAGGGCCCTTTTTATTTACCGACTGATCTGACTCAGATGTGCATCTGCAAAATGGCCAATAGAGCAAACTGCAATCTGACAACTTAAACTGACCTGCTAACAATGACTCAGATAAGTGATGTTACTCAAAGTGGCTGTCGTTTAAAATAAAAGCTGACATTCTGTGAAGAGGGTCTGCTTGTGTGATAACACAACTAAATGGCACCTAATCGTGAATCTACTTCTGTGAAAGAGATTCAATCTTACTTTAGACTCTGCAACTTTTATATTAAGCAACCCAGCTTTAGTAATATGTGTACTTGAGACGTTTTCTCCAGCGCCATCTTCCCTTCTTCTTCTTCTCTGTTTCCAACCCTCAGATGAGGCGCTGTTGTTTTGACTTTAACATCAGTTAAATGTGACAATTTTCACATCTTCAAGTTGGCGTCGTTTGCGCAGCTAAAACCTAACAAAATGCTGAAAATACAAAGTTTATAAGTGGCCACTTCATTAGGTACAATTGTTCTGATCTGTGTAATGGAAGTTAAGCTATTTCCTTTAGAAAACGGCTTGTGTGATGCATCTGTCAAAGTGGATATATTATGCTTTTACTTACTGTGTGTGTGCGTGTGTGTGTGTGTGTGTGTGTGCGTGTGTGTGTGTGTGTGTGTGTGTGTGTGTGTGTGTGTGTGTGTGTGCGTGTGTGTGTGTGTGTGTGTGTGTGTGTGTGCGTGTGTGTGTGTGTGTGTGAACACTCAGTGGCCACTTTGTTAGCTACACCTGTTCGGCTGCTTGCTAATATCCAGTGAGCCAATCGTATTAGACGGGTGATTAGTGACTTTGAACATGGGATTATTGTTGGTGCCAAACAGGCTGGTCTTAGTATTTCAGAAAATAATGATCTATTGGGATTTTCCCACAAAAGCATCTGTAAAGTTATACAGAAGAGCATCTCCGAGCGTGAACCTTGAAGCAGAAAGGCTACAACAGCTGAAGACCACACCAGGTGCCACTCCTGTCAGAATTAAAACAGGACATTTGGGCCACACTTCACAAAAGCTCTGGTTTCTTGATCATGACAATGCTGTACTTGGATGGCCTTCACAGTTACCAGATCTGAATCCAATAGAGAGCACCTTTTGGGTGTGGTGGAACAGGACAATTCTCATCACGGATGAGTGGCCAATAAATCTGCACCAACTGTGTGATGCTGTCATACCAATTTGGCACTAGCAAGGTAAAACTAAAAAAAAAAAGTGTCTGGTGAGTGTATGTGCGTGTTAAACTGAAATTACTTTAAAGGTTCATTTATGATTTGGGTAACAAAGTAACTCTAATTTACTCGGTTCCTGGAGTTTCTTATCTATTCCCAGTGCTATTATTATGACTCCAGTCTATATAGTAGAAATTTGTATTTTGTAGCCCAGTGTCAAATGTTTTCACAAATTCAAAACAGTTTCCCAGAGTTTGAATGTTAAAACTCTAACACTCTGACACAGCATATATCAAACTGATACGGGCTGTTTCTGAGAGTTTTACGTTTACGTTCATATTATTGAGGACAAATGGACAAAGCAGTAAAGCCACAACATGTCACAGCTATGAATGTTTCACCTAGTGGCGCAATTAAACCCATCACATGAGGAAATGCAAACAAATAGCCCACACGCTCCGCATCGCTGTCCACCCTCAGACGGCATGCCCTCGTCTTTGTCCTCAGCGTCTCGCGCTCTGATCAGCCTTTCTATCGCCGCAGTCTATTCTTATATAAGAGAAGGTGGGAGAATACCTCACTCCTCCTACCGGACTTAACGTGGTGCCAGTCAAATCCCACTCTCAGCACCTTTTAAGTATTTTTTCTTTTATCAGAAGAGCTGGCTAAAGAATATTACGTAAGATAAGCCGATGGCAGTCTGTCGCTGTGAAACCTATCTCACTTTCGGCGTTGCACAAGAGCCACGCGTGTTGTAAAACACACACGCTCGCTCACACCTTGCTGTGTACATATCCATGCAGTAGCAAACGAACAGTGCACACACCCACACAGAGACAAACACAGTCACGCTTTACATAATTCTATAGGTTTGCATGCTCCCTGTGTTCTTATAGCGTTGCTGCAGAGTGTTTGCTCTGCTGCTGCGGCGGCGGCGCTGGTAGAAAAACAGAAAATAAACATCCACGTTTTGCATGTGACCACACACACACATGCGCGCGCGCGCGCGCGCATAAGTAACACTATACTCCCAGTTGTGTTCTTGATAGACGACAGTGACTCATCTCCTGTGTGCATCAACAGCGTGCTTATGGAGTGGGTGAGAATTGAAATGCCAGTTACTGTTCATTTAGTGTATTATTGCTATCTGCTGTATCCAGGAGACGGCAATGGCGCTTCAAAAAAATTTACACTGTCAGGTGCGAAACAGAGAGCAGCTTCCATTCTGATGAAATGATTAATATTAAACCTCCACGCCTGTCTTCTCTTACCACTACCTCTGTGTTTACTCTCCTCCTGCAGTCTGGCTTCAGCACTGTAATGCTCCTGACGTGTCTATGCAAATCTTGCATGTGTGCCAACATACCGTTGCTCCCATCTCTCTGACCTATTGAGTCAGCTTTATTTCAAGCGTTTATTCTTTTTCACCTTTCTCTCCGTTTCTCATGCATCCCATCTCTCTCTCCCCCCTTTCCTCCAGGAGAAGAACTTGGACTGGTTCCCTCGTATGAGAGCCATGTCTCTGGTGAGCAGCGAGGGAGACAACGAGCAGAATGAGATGCGGTCTCTGCAGGAGAAACTGGAGAACACCGCCAATCTGGTGGCTCAGCTCTCGGGCCAGCTGGCTGAGCTCAAAGAACAGGTAGAATGCTACTTCAGGCCATTTTTTTCATGTTCTTGTGGAAAAGGTCTCTTCGTAACTGCTTAAATAGCACAAAGTAAAACTGCATCTTGTTCTGGTAGCTGACTGCCACGCATGGGCTGTGAACTCCACATGTCACATGACTCCTAAAAACACCAACAGGGGAAGAGGTCACGTAAAAGATGCAGCTTTAGCAGTGTCCCTATGCTCTCAGTTTATTCATGCAGATGAATTCTGCTCCTGAACGCAGCACGACAGGTGACTATCACGTCAGCAGTCAACGCGACTGAGAGCCGCCAGTGAGCCTCTGGCTGTTTGGATGACTAGCACCGCTGCTGCAGTGTGACTGATCACTCTCATCACCTGCCTCCTCTGCATGTGATTCCAGTCACAGGCCTGTCCTTGTTCCTCTTCTGCCTAATGTGTGAAAACAGCTCCTACTGGGGGAGAATAACACTCTACTCAAACACAAACAAAAAAGAGAACAGCTACCGTCGACCTCTGCAAGCAGTAAAGTTGCTAACATTTCCCTGTGAGCTGGGATCTCTCGTGTAACCCCCAGTAACAGCTCAATATGACTTTTAATACAGTGCGGTTGAACAAAGACGGCAAAGCATTATCTTCGAATCTGTTTTGCGTCAGCTGCAGGCAGACCTATTCTAATCTAGGACTCTGACTAATAAGGAGTCATGGGGTTAGCGTGACTACTACTCCACCTATATGGTAAACAGAAAGTGTAGTTTACGCCACGAGAGGTGTGTGTGTGTTTATGCAGCGTTAGGAGAGGCCCAACCACAGCGCCGCAGTCACAAGGGAGGTCTGCAGGTCTCATACCAGATATGAACTCAAGACTGTTTCTCACTGGGAGGAAAGTTCTCCTGCAGCTCCTCCCTCATTACAACCCTTTGCTGACCTCTGCACACCATCACAGCAGAGACTATGTGCAGGTTTATGTGTGTCGCTACTTAGCAGTGTGGGTTTCAGAGCCTGCTTTTTTTTTTCCCGCCCCCTTTATTTTGCACGTACAGTTTACGGCTTACAGAACCACTGGTCCCTATGTGTGACGTCAACACTGAAAACCACTGTCAATGTGAACCAGCATTTCTGATTCATTTACACACACACACACGCACTTACTCTTATACCTCCAGTGTGCAGGGCACAGCTCTGCGCACTCCCACACATGACTGTGTCCTCTAATGAAGTTTCCAAGGGACATTTTAGTTTCCAGTCATAACGGCAGTGTTGAGCAAGGTTATGTTCATGCAGCCGTGCAGAAGATTACATCTCAGTCAATTTAAAATTGATAGAAGAATGTTGGAGAATAACTGTGCAACTCCTGAAATGACAAATTCAGTTATTTTATTTTTGCTAAACTAAAACAAACTCATATATAACTGCACTAAGCAAGAAACCAGGTTTCTGTGTGTGCCACGTACAGAATGTACAAACCTCACAGTTTTTGTTTTTCGCCTCTTTGTCCTCAACAGATGACAGAACAGAGGAAGAACAAACAGAGGCTCGGATTCCTGGGTCCTCCTCAGCCCAATCATCACATTCCAACTCACTGAGCGCTTCACGGTGGCAGGTTACACGACTATAGGCTCACTATAAAGCCAGAGAGAAACGCAGACACACAAACTCCAGCCTTGAGAACAACATCCGTACTCAAATGTACACCTACATTTACTGATGTCAAAATTTGCATGTGTTGATGCTTAATTTTAGTCATAGTGCCTTTTCTGTGACACATACACGGCCTTATTTGGAGACAGTGTGGCTTTTGTACCCACTCAGCCATAAGGGGCACGCTCTACGGGCCTTTGTGTACAGAAAAACTGGTCTGTCAATGATTGACCAGGCACAGCACACACCTTCCAATGTAGTGATAGCGTGCCAGACAGAGGCTGAGGGAAATGTTAAGGTAGGTTAATGGTTAAGTGCTGTCAAGTTTGTGGACAGCCGTCTTGGCCTCTGCTCCACCGCTGTCATAGTGCTGATCAGCCGGCCCCACGGAGGTCAATGATTGGCTTGCAGGCTTCCAGGGGAAGAGTGTGCACACTAAGATCAAGAATTCTCCCTTTTACCTTTTTAGATTTTTGTTGGTATTTATGAGAAAATTGTTAGTTCATAACTGGAGGAGTATTTTTGCATCTTTGGGAGGGGAAAAAGACTCATGCTGCCTTACTCGTTAACTTTTATAAATGAACATTGCAATTGCTGAAAGTGCACTTTTAAAAAAAAAAAAAAAAAAAGAAAAGGTAAAAACCCTTCAACTGCAAAAGTAACAGGTTGGTTTGAGGTATTATTATTATTTTTTTTTGAATGCTTCGTGTTCTGTTTAAATATGCACCACTTCAGTTGCCTTTTACAGATTTCTATGTCGTATATATATAAATAAATGTGAATAAACCTATTTCCTGTGCAAAACTTACTCGATGATCTTAAATCATATATTGATTCATCTTGACTGAAGATGGTAAGCTCACGGATTTTTGTTACGTTATGAACGTCCTTGTGTTTATAGAGGTGTAAGCTAATACTGTAATTTACTGTATCTACTCTCTAACATCCATCTCCTACTGTTTTATAAAGTGTCTTTTAGTGTAAATAATTTTTACTAGTCCCTCGTGAAGTGCAGTTGAGAAGTCTGCAGTTGTTTTAAAGTTGCACAGACGAACACCAGACTGTGGCGTACTCCATCACTCAATGTCCTGAGACACTGTTAGTTGAAAGGCAGGCAAAAAAAAAAAAAAAGTTTCCGCTTTCTCGTAAAGCTCACCGCAAATTTTCTTGTTGGGAGTGGATGTGTACTCACCATGAGCACGTCTACACCACTCTTAACTTACGCTTGTCCATGAGGATGTCAGGTGTTCCTTCAGACAAGCTCATGTTTTGGCTCTTGCACTTTGGGTAGTCCTCTTCATTAAAGGAAACAGTATTATTCAATTCAATTTTATTTATATAGCGCCAAATCACAACAACAGTCGCGTCAAGGCGCTTTACATTGTAAGGTAAACCCAACCCAAAAACCCAACAATCATATGACCCCCTATGAGCAAGCACTTTGGCGACAGTGGGAAGGAAAAACTCCCTTTTAACAGGAAGAAACCTCCGGCAGAACCAGGCTCAGGGAGGGGCGGGGCCATCTGCTGCGACCAGTTGGGGTGAAAGAAGGAAGACAGGATAAATGACATGCTGTGGAAGAGAGACAGAGATTAATAACAAGTATGGTTGAATGCAGGAAGATCTATGAACACATGGTGGATTAGAAAGGTGACTGAAAAGGAAAAACTCAGCATCATGGGAATCCCCCAGCAGTCTGAACCTATAGCAGTATAACTAAGGGAGGATTCAGGGTCACCTGATCCAGCCCTAACTATATGCTTTAGCAAAAAGGAAAGTTTTAAGCCTGATCTTAAAAGTAGAGATAGTGTCTGTCTCTCGAATCCAAACTGGGAGCTGGTTCCATAGAAGAGGGGCCTGAAAACTGAAGGCTCTGCCTCCCATTCTATTATGACTGTTATGACAAATTTACTTCTTCCAGCTTTGCTCCACATTTAAAGGGGACTAATTATGCACATTTCAAGCCCAGTATTTTTATTCTTGGACTGTACTAGAGTAGCTATGCACGATTCAAATTACAAAATAATATTTATTAGTTTAAACTTTGCTTATACATAAGTATAGCGTGGCCCCTCAGTTCATTGTCTGTCCGTACCAAGTTGTTTTACATGCTTTCCCTTTAAGCTAACTTTCCACTGACTGTCTGCACCTGGTAAAGGTGTTGTCTACATTAATTGAAACTTTGACTATGTATAATATAAGTATCCGTGAATAAATCCGATAGAAAATGGCAAAAAGAAAGCAGAAGGCTTCCTTTCATTCAATACAGAATCATCATCAGTTTTTTTTTTAAGTCTAGAGCTCTTCATGTGTGAGATGAATGGCTGCTTGACCTTATAAAGTTTGCCACCATTTGCCTGAAAAGTGGATTTAAGTGTCTATAGTTTCAAAATGTGCAATAGCTGAATTCAATGAGTGGGCGGTGTTGAATCTGTACGCCTGGCTGTCTAGCAATCAGAGATACCAAATGGTTAATTAGACAGCCTTGTCAGTTCAATCCATCATATCGGTTAATGAATAGTTTCAAATAATCACATCCATCTAATTAGATTTATTTATGTCTAATACAATACTTAAAAATGAGTTTTTGAACTCCAAAAATAAAAGATCGTACAGGATTTCTAAGACGGTAATTAACGATCGGTGAAAGTATGGTGCGAAAGCAAAATGGGTGTAATTATTCATTAGTTTTCACAACAAATCGAGCTGTAACACCTGAGATTGGATTTGAATATTACAATTGAAACCATGTGGGAAAAGGTCAGCAGGTGGGTTCATAAAGATCAATGCAAAAAAAAAAAGTAAAAAGTATAGTGAAAAATGTTGACGTAACGCCCCCCCATCTCCAAAAAGCTACACGGTGACAGTTTTAAGAAGAAAAATATATTAACGGCATTAATGAACTGATGCATTAGCCCAATTGAGCTTTATTTCCACACATGGAAATCCCCACTGGTAATTTCACAGTCATCACTTGGTGGTGAATTCAAAGCCGTCGGTCTGTCTGTCTGTGCTTGTGTATGAAATTTGAAATGATTAACAAGTCTCAGAAAGTAAACTGGTCTCTTATCCTGTCTTGTCATTTACCCTCTGCAGAGAAGCCCATCCTTCTTGGCTTCAGTTCAGTGTTTACGCTGGCAGGCCTGCATTTGCTCCTGCTGCCTGTGACAGCCATTAAAATTAGTTCACGCAGTGCCATAATGGCGAGCAGCTGTCACTGCGCAGACAAGAAGGGTTAAGTGCAGCTTCACTGGAATGCATTGCACTCAGAAATGGAAAGGAGGGAGAGGCTAATATCAGGACCATCACTGCTGTCTGGCAAGAGTCTTAATGCTATGTTGTAACACCACTGCTTCACCCTACATCACTTCCTAAATTTGATCAGCTAATATTTATACTTTGACCCTGGAGAGAAAGCATTTAACGTTGATGTTCATTTACTATTAATGGCTAATAAGACAGTCTGCTTAACTTCATCCTAGGTGATTACCAAACCCCCTTTTAATGCACATGACAAGTGTTTTGTTTACTTTATGAACACAACCTCAGACACATTTAGATCATCTTCAAGTCACATGCTTAGCTTTTGTGTATTCAGTAGAGCAAGTAGGAAAACACCCAGATCAGTAAATATAAGGCAGCAGCTGAATCACCTCTGTGGCTGGAAGGCATTTTGACACCAAATGCACAGAATTAATCAAGCCATTTTTAGCTGGATATAAAGAGCATCTGCATATGAAATGATCAAAAACACTTGATGTTGTTCAGTCTATTTTAAAGATGCAGCGAGCACCGTTTTGCTTCGTGTCGATGCGCATATTGATCTTCTGTCTTCTGCAGTTTTCTCTAAAGACTCACAGCAGCATCAGTGGCCGCCAGACTCAGATATTTTGTTTTGCCTGGAAAGACAAATTGACCACACAGAAAGCTGTTACCTACCAAAGAAGTGGGTGGAAGGTCCCTCATCGCACTCGTTTTTATAAATAAACATGCCCTCATGACGACTGGCATGTGACTTCCTTTGTATGGCAGTGAAGTTGAGCTGTTTGTGGTCACATGATGCACTGACATCATATCGCAAAAAACAAACACATGGAGGAATAGTGTGTGCCGTCTCGAACACACACACACACACACACAATTGTGTATCATGCAATATGTGAGCTTACGCAGTGGTGAAATAAATCATTAAACAGAACGAATAATCCATTCCTACAATAAATGACACAAATGAGTTCATATTTCTTACGTGGTGCCATCATCTTTGAAGAATGGCGCAAATTAAATTAGTCGCTGTGAGCAGTCGTGTGCAAATTATGATCAAAGCAAATTGTAACCAAACCTTAAGAGAGAGATTTTTGTCTTTGCTATGGTCGCATACAGTTTGATAATATTTGTGCATTTGCAGTCCATCTTTACTTTCGAGAACTGCATATTTTTCATTATATAGTTTCATTATAATGCCCTCTTTTACGTTTTACATTGTCATGATAGGCTGACCTTCTGCCTGGATATGCTGTGGCTTGTGAACAGATGTATAGATTGGTATAACTCGGGGCTAGCATAGTTAAAGCTCACTCTACTCTGTTTTCAGCAATAATTATGTAAGTGTTAATGTAAAGACCAATTAATTATTCTGAATACAATGTTCAGTCCTGACGTGATAGTGTCACACAGCTGCAGATTTCTCAACTGTACATGCCAAAGGTGCGCTATTGGACTGAGATCTGGTGACTGTGGAGGCTATTTGAGTACAGTGAATTCATTGTCAGGTTCGAGAAACCAGTTTGAGATGACGACATGGTGACATGGTGCATTATCCTGCTAGAAGCAGTCATTAGAAGATGGGTACACTGTGGTCATAAAGGGATGAACATGGGCAGCAACAATACTCAGGTGGGCTGTAGCGGTTCAGTGATGCTCAGTTGCTACTAAGCGAGTCAAAGTGTGCTAAAAATGTCCCCCACACCATTACACCAACACTGGTGGAATTGCTGCCATGTGATTGGCTGATTAGATATTTGTGTTAATAGGCAGGTTAACACTTTACCTAAAGTGCCTGGTACCTGTATGTGTAATTCAAAAAAAAAAGGAAGCTGACAAAAAAGTTTGTATTTGTGCCCAAATATGTTAAGACAGTCTTGAACGAGGAACTGCTGGCCTTGTTTTATCTACATGAAATTAACTCGTCAAATTTAAGACTTCAGTTAGTTGACCTTTTATCGCTCATAAAACAATGCAATGTATTTGATTCAGCACCAGTTATACTCTTCCTCTGGGCATACATTTCATTCATATGGAAACTGACTCATGCTTACATTTCCTGCTTAGCACGGTGAGATTGCAGGTAAATACTGCTAGGGTAGTGATAAATAACTCAGAAACTTGCTTTATTTCAAAATAAAAACCACCATTTTTTTTTCTCCCCTTCCTAACGCAGCTCAAACACAGTGAAATGATTCGCCATAGGTCACTTCAGTCCAGCTGCTTGTCTGAGTCCCCCCTTTCCTCACCCCGTCTCACCCCTCCTCTCTTTGTGGCTGCAGCAGTTCCACTCCTACAGGCTGTTTGACTCATGCTGGCTGCCGGCCACCTACCACCACAGCCCGGTTCAATCTGAAACCAGTCTTATGAAGCGTAGCCTGCTCAGGTTATGCTACTGCACTCACAACTGTGTGGGGTTTACTTGTACCAGCTGAAAAGGACTCTGTGTTTAGAGCTGCATATGTTTAGTGGCAACATTAATAAACTAAATGATTTTCATCAAAAAAATACTTTTTAAATTTTTTTTTAAACCTGAAAATGAACCAGAAAATGCACATCATATAAAAAAAGACTTTAATAAAAGGGGATTTTATGATGTTAAAACAATCAATAAATAAATAACCATTAATTTTAAGGTCTAAGATCCATCTTACTGATATTTGCTAATGTGTAAACACTACTTTTTTAAAATTTTGAGGCAGTTTCATTTGGTAATTGAAAATCACTGCGAACACAATTCTGAAACACAATAAGCTGCTTTTGCCTTTACAACTTCTTTTCAAAGACTAAAAATTGGCAACTGGAAGTACAACATCACGTTATGTAAACTACAAAATTTGTGCAAAAAGCTGTTACTAAGTTTGTACAACTCCAGCATAAATGCATTGAGTGACTGGTTGATATATATACTGACAGAAAACGAGCCAAGGCACACAAAAAGGCACATATTCCAGTCAGGCAGAGTAAAGTCAACCTCGTGAGCTCTGACATCATCAATTAAACTTTCTGCCACTGCTGGGTTGAGGGAGAGCCAATCTGAAGACCAGCAAAGAAGACCTGATAGCGGTGCTGCCACATGATGAAGGCACCAACGGCACAGACGAGCGCTTGGGCCAGATTGAGGAAGATCTGGATCAGGAAGTAAAGTGTGAGTGTACCGGTGATCACCTCGCAGTCACTGACTCCCTCATAAGTGAAGGTGCGAGCTAGTAGATCTTCTTCATCGAGGACGCAGACGCAGGCTTCTGCCTCCTGCTTACAGATGAAGCCGCTGGTCTGCTCGTAATGGTGTGCAGCAAACGCCATGACCAGCACAGAGATGACCAGGCCAATCATGCACAGGACAAAATACAGGAGCTGTAGGGGCAGAGAGCTAGCGTGAGACCAGACACTTTGAAAGCTTTCATCAGAAAACATTTTCTATCTTTCATTCAATGTGTTTTTATATTCTAATCCGGCTCGCACTATAGCCTCTTGTCTCATGATTACCCCACAGCGCCAAAACTGTAGCTTAGAAACACGTGCTGGCTCAGTGCCTATGGCAAATTAAGTTCAAAGAGATTACCCAGAATACTCCGACCCTCAGAGTACTGGTCCAGCTCTTAGCACGAAGGGGAGATATCACATATATTCCAGTGCCCTGCAGCTATAGCCACCTCTCACCTTTAGTGCACGTCCTGCGCGACTATACTTGCAGAGAGCGTCTAAAAATACAGTTTTAAAATGTGACAGAGGCTTTGTGCTGTTTATGCAATTGCATGATCGCAACCTTCATCTTAATCCACCGCTTATATAAAAGGGGCCCTCATTCGCTGGTGTGTTTTGCTTTCAGTTACATGCTGCTTATAGTTATGCAAGTGATGAGTGGTGCTTGATTTGAAACTGCATTTATGTTAATTTTGGAACAGCTGTGAGATGGAGAGTATGGATGATTACAGGGGAGATGTATGTACAGCGAGTGCATCAACAAGCACTCTGCTGAACAGTGTGGGCTTCACTAAACGGGTGATCCGGAACCCCAAAGTTGAAAGTAAGGATGCCGTTGTTGTCGTTAAAGGTCTGTGTGCTGTCCACTTTTGCCGAGAACTTCAAAACTCACAGTCCCGAATGTCTTTATACAGTTAATGAGATATAAAGTGGTGATATGAGTCCCCATCTAGCAACACAGTAACACTTGATGTGAGAACGGTTCCCTCTCCCTTTGCTCCTTCTATAATTGTCACACTTGTGTGTTTCAGATGATCAAGCAAATTTTTATATTAGACAAAGATAACCCGAGTAAACAAAAGCACAGTTTTTAAATGATTGTTAGGGAAAAAAAGCTATCCAAACATACCTGTTGCTGTTTGAAAAAGTAATTGCCCCCATTGTAAAAATCATGAATTAACTATGATTAATGAGTTTATGTACACCAGCCCCCACCCAGGCCTGATTACAACAGACCTTTGAATCAACCAAGAAGCATAAATAGAACCTGACTGGCAAAGTTTAGTAGGCTAAAAGATATCAAAACGCAACACATGATGTAAAGAAGCAGCTGAGAAACAAAGCCATTGACATCGATCAGTCTGGAAAGGGTTACAAAATCATTTACGAGGCTTTGGGAGTCCAGTGAGCCACCATGAGAGCCATTTTCATCCAAGACCAACACAACTTTTCCAGAAGGTCAAAAAAGAACCCAGAACAGCATCTTGAGACCTGCAGGCCTAACATGTCTCAGTTAAAAGTCTGTGTTCATGATTCAACACTAAGAAAGAGACTGGGCAAAAATGGCATCCATGGGAGAGTTCAAGGTCAAAACCACTGTTGACCAAAAACAACACAAAGGCTTGTCTCACATTTGCCAAAAAAAAAAAAAAAAACCCATCTTAATGATCCCCGAGACTACTGGGAAAATATTCTGTGGAGTAACGAGACAAAAGTTGAACTTTGTGGAAGGTTTATGTCACAATACATCTGGCATAAAACTAACACAGCAGATCAGAAAAAGAACATCAGAACCATTGGTAGGTTAATGGTGCGGGGCTATTTGCTGCTTCATGACCTGAGTAACTTGTTGTAATTGATGGAATGGAGAAAAAAAAAATCTCTCCAGCAGAAACGTTTGATGGAGAATGTTCATCAAATTGAACGCTTGGGTTGGGTAGCGACCAAAACACGATGATCCAAAACAGCAAGTCCACCTCTGAATGGCTAAAGAAAAGGTTTTCAAGTGTCAAAGTCTGGACTCAGATCCAATTAAGATGACCTTAAAAAGACTGTTCACGAACAAAAACTCTTCAAGGTGGCTGAATTAAAACAATTCTGCAAAGAAGAGTGGACCAAAGTTCCTCCACATCGATGTGAAAGACTCATTGTATCAAGAGGTTACACGAGCACCAGACTTTGCTGCTAGACAAGACGAAATGGATAAGTGAACAATGATGTCACGTTTCAGCAAGTTTTAACACAGTCACCTTTAGGGATCAGCTAATAACACTAGACACCGTCTTTACATCATTTACATATTTGAACCTGGTATGCACAGAAGAGCCAGACAAAAAAGGATGCCCCTTCCCAGGAAACAATGATCGGCTGATTTTAATTGCTTTGAAATTCCAGCTGCATACATTGTGTGGCTAATTAAGCTGTACAATCAAGTCGCATTAATGAAAGCACTCCTCCGCTCACACGGATTCCTGCAGAGCACTTTTAAACAGGAATGCTGTTAAATGCTTTTCTCTCTATGCTTCTGACAGTCGCAGTTCCCCGAGTACCAGCTTTGTACTTTTGTAACAGAGAGTAAAATAATGTTTTCTGGAGAGGTTTTTTTCTGTCTGAACACTAAGCTCGGTCATACTTTTGACTGATTCTACAAATCGTTGGACAGTTTCAGACACTTGTTCTTTGCATTAATAAGCAAACGTTTTGAGTCATCGGGCTTTCTGTAAAGCTCACCTTGACGACGAATTGCTTCGATGTTCTCTCTTCAGGGACGTAGGTGATACAGTACAGGACTAAGCCCAGGATGGAAACTAAACACAGCTGAAATACAACAGAAAAAAGTAGGGTTTAGCATTATATGGATAGACTCAATCATGAAGACATTAAAAATATCAACATGATTTGTGACAACATGATTTTTAAGGGCCACAAAGATCCATTTCATCCATATATATGTCGAAACTGTACCTTTACATACAGTTTAGACCCAGAATAAGAAAAGGAAATTCTTTTGCCCAGGTTTTCAGAGGTGTTTCCTATTATTGCATGATTCAGCACTAAGCTGCCATCTGATTACATTACTGTGTCTTTCCCTTTCACCCCCCCTTCCCCGCTCTTTCTTGCACACAAACACACTCACACTCTATCTCTGTGTCTTCAGTGCAATTGGAGTCTTGTGACTAACGTGCGGCATCTTATTTAAATGTTTTTCCCAGGTTCTTAAGCACTCAGGATTCTCTGGAAAGTTCTTGATGACCTCAGTGTTTTTCACTTGGCTGAATCTCGTGAGGATCTAACTCGGGATGTTGATGTCCAGGGATGTTTTCGAAGGCAGATAGCATCTGTGATAGGCCGGGGTAGAGCCCAGACACACAAAAAAACTGTTTTTTTGTTTGTTTTTTAAAATATATCACTGAAATGACACCTGAAGCCTTAGCCCAAACTATAATATAAGTAAATTTGCCTTTTTCCCCTTTTTATTACACATTTCACAGGGAAAGATGGACACTTATTGGTTATACACGTTAAAGCGTGTGCATTTGTTACACTTTAGCTTACAGTTCATCCACTTTTTACGCGTTACTCTTAACAAAGTTCAGCTTCGTGAACTGAAACCTCAACGTGTGTTTATGGTTTACAGTTTAGCCGATGCTACCAGTCAGTTACACTTCAACATTAACCTACTTTCAGTGCTTTTGTGACCCTTTTTTTCATTTCTCTTGAAATTCCACTTCTCGTCATAACCTAAATGAAACATGCAACTTATCTGTTGTTTGCATCACAAAAGTTTACTTTGTGTGAAGCTATATGTGGGAGAAAGTGGACGGCAAGGATGCGGAGGTATTCAAAAGCGATGTACGTCATAATGAGGTCTTCTGACACTGTGTAGGTGTTTGAGGGGTTAGTTGGGAATGTGGCATGCTGTTATTGGATGACTCATCTCATCTGTCCAGATGTTTAAGATTTCTTGGACATGCAGCGTGAACAACAGAAGGTGCAGGCTGATGCATGTGACTGAGAAATAATGGAAATGCAGGTGTATGCATTCAGGTGGAGATGACAGATGGAGATTTGTTACCACATGACAATATTAGTGATTTCCCATGGCTACGGTGCCTGTCTGGCAGAAACAGGCTGGTGGGGGCCAGTGTTGACATACAGTGTGGTAAAGATGTACAACACAGGCGTGTAGCCGAGGCTCATGCAGAAGTATCAGAAACCGGAGGTTCCATGCAAACAAATGAGTGTAGTGGTTGATGATAGAGAATAAAGTATGCAGCTTACAATGATCCCAGCCCAGTGTGGAGTCTCCCTGGCCAAAAGCGAGGGACTGAGAGCCAACATAAGGAAGGCCACGGCTGTGACAGCCACCCCCAGCAGCAGCTGGAGCAGGGCGACGAGCAGAGGGAAACGACAGACTCTGCACTTATGGCCATCGTCTGGTGTTGAGCTCTCTTCTCTCGTCTTCTTGCCCTCCTCCTTGTCTGAGGAATCTTTCTTTGCCTGTCTCATTTCTCTTTCTGCCTTCACTTTCTTTTCCTGTCTCTCTACACGTCTTTTACTCTTTGGGGTGTATGAGCCCGCCTGCAGTCTCCCTCTCTTCCCTTCCCCTCCCTGCCCTTCTCTCTCGCCATAAACACAGCTATGGCTGCTATTTGGAATTAGAGAAGGCTCTGAACTAATATGGAAAACATTTGGACTGGAATCCTAACGTGGCTCCAGTGCCACATATAGAGCAGGCAGCATACTGAGGAGGGAAGGAAGAAGGAGGCATGGGAGACAGGAAGACACAAAGGGGGATTCCAACTGACGACAATAAGATGATTTCTCGTGTAGTCACATTAAAAACAAGAAAGGGAAAGTACAGAGAGGGACCAGCAGGTGTGAGTTAATGAACAGCCGACACAAAGGAGGTGACACTTCATTAAAGAGCCGAGTGACTGTTTCATTCTTTGTCAGCAGTTACACAAGACAACCATATGCTGCCAGCCAGAACGTGTCACATGACTTACAGGAAGACGCAATGTGATCACAAGGCATGTGAGGGCATTACAGCGGCGCAGATTTGAGTGGGGTTTTTTTTTTCATCGTTTTAACGTTCAAAAGAAAGGCGCAGGTGTCGGTAACAGATGAACTTTAAACTATATACACGCTGTAACACATTTATATAGAGAAGTTTTCCTTTTTTTTTTTTATCCTCACGCTTCACGTGTTTATCGCGGTAAATAGAAAAGCCGAACGGGCCTATGAGAAACCGAGATGTATGAGGGGGGACTGTGATCGCTCATCATTTTCAGCACGTCGAGCAAACGAGTCACAAAACTTTATCCCGAGACTAATAAAAGAACTGCGACGCACGTGTTTCAGCACACAGCTGGGCCGGTGCCATGGTTACTGACAACGCAGCTTTGGGGAATTGATGTACGAGTAGGTTATCCTGTCGCACAACAGCGTACACAGAGCGTGCAGAGTGCATGAAAATGCGCGAGCGCACACATTTCGTGGACTTTAAAAAGCTCACGCCCCCCATGTTTACGCTCTGTGTTTACGCCACAATAACCTGGCTGCTGTTTAGGCTCGGCCACATTACGTGACCGGTTCTTGTTGTCATTTCCCGGAGGCTTCTTTCGCGAAGTGCTACTGTTCGTGATCAGTTTAGAGGTCTGTGCCTCACTCCGGCAGCTCAGCGCTTGCACAGCAGACACGAGCTGTGAAGTTGCTTCTTTTTTTTTTTTTGAGCACATAAAGCTAGATGCAAAACCGCTGCTTCTGTGGGTCATTATTCTGATTCGCCCCACGCGCCCGCGTCTGCTCCTGTGCATTTTGCGCACGAATCACGTTTCAGCAGCCGGGGCAAAATGGCCTGGACTAAATCGCCATAGAAGCAGCGTCGATAGCTGCGATATTACAGACAAGGTCTAATTACCGGACTTTGTGCTGGTGCAGCCTACACGTGAGTCGGAAGCTGTTCCCAACTGGAGGCGCGCGTGCGCTCTAACCACAGAGCCGACGGCTTTGCAAAGTGGCAGCTCAGGGAACTATAGACATCAGTCTGACGCGCAGCTCCACTGGAGGACACGCACTGTGCATTATCTCCCTCAGACGTCCGCGCGTGGGTCGGTGGAATAACAAACATTCCCAAAAAGAAGCTCAGAAAAGGAAAACAAGCAGCAGAGGAGAGATGGATGAACGAATACCGCATTTACAGGACAGGCAGTTCATGGAGCACGCAGATTTCTTGGGGTGAGTATCGCTTTTGGCAAACTCTGTCAAACTATGTCTAATAAACTGTCATGACGACCTGGTGAATAACCTGACACTTTCCTCGTGTCTTTAGGGTGGATTACCCCTCGCTCTACATGTGTAAATCCAAAAGAGGAATAAAGCGAGAGGATGGTGGGAAGGTGCGCGCGTTTTTTAAAAAAATTATTATTATTCTAATATGTAGTTTGTTTTTACAGTCGCTCCTTAAAAATGCCACAAATGATATGAAACACACTATAACTAGTGTTATAGTGTTACTAGCGTGTTTCTGTTCTGATTCATTAAACACGTGTATTTTGTCAGCAGGACGCATACAAGTTACCACACCGGTTGATAGAGAAGAAGCGGAGAGACAGAATCAACGAATGTATAGGGCAGCTGAAGGATTTGTTACCCGAACATCTCAAGCTGTCGGTGAGATCACGAAATCATGAAAAGTTTTATACGTGCTCAGGACCTGACTTTACGCGACAGGAACCTCGTAAACAGCCAAACGCAACCTTTGATTTTCTCCACAGACGCTCGGGCACTTGGAGAAGGCAGTCGTCCTGGAGTTAACGCTGAAGCACTTAAACGCGCTGACTGCTGTCACTGAGCAGCAGCACCAGAAGATTATTGCTTTGCAGAATGGTAAGATGAACGAGCTCAATCGTCACATACATAAAGTTTTGGTAAAGAAACTGCACTTCTTGAGAATTATTGAATGGTTTTTTGGTTTTTTATCATTTAACTGATCGGATTTGAGGGAACTTCATTAATCTCCCTGTTTTAAAAAAAGAAAAAGCAAGAACGAGCACAGGAAAGGAAGAAAGGGGAGCTAGGGAAGACTCAGCTTGGATGGTTTATTGTGTATTTCAAGAATCTTCCTATTAATACCGCATTTGTTCACTTTGTCTGAGTCGCTCGCCTCGTCTCTTCACTAGTCATGATGTGCTACACCTTACAGAATAATGATCTGTTTCTCTCCAAACTCCTTGCTTCGCAGGAGACCGGTCGATGAAATCTTCCATTCACGCTGATCTGGATGCGTTCCACTCCGGATTCCAGGCCTGTGCCAAAGAAGTCCTGCAGTATCTGAGTCAGTTTGAGAACTGGACCGCACGGGAGCAGAGGTGCGCGCAGCTCATCAACCACCTTCACAAGGTGCTGGCGCAGTTCCAGCCCGGCGCGCAGTCGCTGCAACACCAGCTGCCCGCCGGGGACGCACAGGATGGTCAGAAATCTGACAGCCAAGCCAACTGTGTCCCCGTCATCCAGAGGACCCAGGGCGGAGAGCTCAACGAGAATGACACGGACACGGACAGTGGATACGGGGGCGAGGCGGAAAAGAGCGACGGCAAAGATAAAGAATGTGAGCGCAATAAGGCGCAGGGACCAAAGGCAGTGAAAATCAAACAAGAGTTCGGAGATGAGCGGGCTGCCAAAAAACCAAAGATGAGCTGGTCTGGGAACGGGGCAGGGGGCGCGGAGCTCACCAGGCCAGACGTGGCGTTTATGAACTCTCTGATGGGAATAAGCAGTGTAGGACAGCAGACACCGATTTGCATGCCTTTCTACTTCATTAACCCCTCAGCCGCTGCGTCTTACATGCCTTTTTTCGACAAGAACAACATTGAAAAGTACATGTACCCTGCGGCGGCCGCCCTTGCTTCTCCTTTCCCTTGGCTTTATCCCGCTCACGCCTCAGCGGCGGCGGCGGCCGCTGCTGCCGCATTCCCCGGCCTGTCTGCGCACTTTGGAGCCGCTTCTCAGTCCAAGGACTCACCCTCTCTAGACACCGACGGGTCACTCGAGGCTGACGTGAGCTCACCTGAGGAGCGCGAGGAGAGTCCCGCTAGTGACGACGGGGAGGGTGACGTAGGCGACATGTCCCAGGAGAGCAAGAGTAGCTCACACGACCAGTTTTCTGCGTGTCAGAGGAGCTAATTATTTCACGTTACCTCTCTGCGCATTCTGACGAGGAGTTTATCTTTATTTAATAATAATAAAAAAAAAAATAGGCTTGTTTTGAAGGGGTTTCACAGGAGAGTTGCTCGTGTACAATATCTTGGCGAAAGAGAGGACAGTTGTAACGGCGCGTGCCTTTTGCACTTATGCTAGATTAAACAATCTGAATGATTATCGACAATGATTGACACTACACGGCCGTGTTGTGCTGGAGTTAGTTTTTTATCCTCTTTGATAAACTATTTTGACATGGCAGCATTGGTGCCAAAACTTTGAGTACTGCAGCAGTGCGCAATATTCCAGTCAATGAGTCTCTTTGGATGTATGAAGTCGCAACTGACCTCTGCCAAGATTATTAAGAACTTGGCTGACTCTGACTGTAAATATTATTACCTGAAAGATTCATTACCATGTAAATGTGCACTAAATGGGGCCTATAAAAGGGGGGTGGGTCCTGGAAGTGCATCGATCCCCAACTTTGCATGGGTAAGCTGGGAGGCACATTATCGTACCTCCTGAGAACTGAAGCGCATCCCCCTTTCAGTGCATACACAGACACAGTGTTGCGTCTCCATCATGCACAACACATATAAAGGTTTCATGTTTTAAAGCATTTGTAATACGATCACGGGAGAGGTGTTATGCATAAATTCCTTAATTTCACTCCTACTAAAGTTACTCTCGTTTCCGTTGCTTTCTGTATCCTTGTGGCAAAAAAGAAGAAAAAAAAGGAGAAAGAAACAGATGTAATAAAACCATTAATGGAGAGACAAAGCCTTCATTCATAAGGATTTGCTTGACCAGCATATTGTACATCCCCTGACTGAAGCATTTCTGCACAGAGATGCGGTGACCTCCTGTACCTCCAGGAAACATTGTAGGATAGCACCTTAAAGATCTTTGATATTGAATGTACCTGTATTTTCCCAGCTGTTAAAAGTTTGTATGTAGAATGACGTTGCTCTTTTGAGTTACTCTTTTAAGTGCACTTTTTCTGCTTTTACCCACTCCACCCCGAAAAGTCACCTCATCATTAAAGTAAATCACTCGAGTTCTCTTCAAACCTTTCTATTGTGTTGTCTTGAAATAAAGAAAAGATTTTGTTTCATCAGTGAGAAGAGAGATTGGATATTTTGTGATGATTCCATGCAGTAAAGTGGCAGTTAAGTAATTTGCCAGATTTGACAAAAAAAAACAAAAAACAGCTGATTTCGAGCTCTTTCAGGAGTTAAAATTACAATCAAGTTTGAAAACCCTGCACCCAACTATACATCAGGTCATCTGGGATTACTGTGCTAACCATAGGTTGTTTTGTTTTTGGGTTTAATGGACTAAACTGGGAAAGAAAGTGTGGTCATCTTAAGAACTTTACCCTGGCCTCTTTTTTTATAATTAATTCCTGCAAGTATAGTGCTGTTCTGCTTTTTCAGATTCGTCATTGTATTTCGCCTACATGACATTGCTTTTGTAGTTTTCCTCAGCTGGGTTTTTTGCCTCAGATCTGTTATCTGCTGTTCTATAAAGTGGCATGCGTGTTTGTAAATAGGTTTTTGTGAATATATCAAAAAGTATACATGTCTTTGTCAATGTTGTAGAAGTCTATGGATTTTTTTAAAAAGACTTAACTGAGCAACTGTTGCACATTTCGTTAATGCTTTTCACATACGCTGTTCTAAATTATTGCTGATGAGTTGTAAAATAAATATCAAAACCTGAGCGTTGGGAGATTTCTTCTTATTCTACACCAGTTTTTCAAATCCAGCTTCGGCTATCGTCAGTTAATAAGCGACAAGTATCTACACGTGTGACGTATAGGTCACGGGAAACGATACCAAAAAAAATATTGGACAGCATTAGTATAATGGGATTAATGAACAATAAAAATATTAGAAGTTCAATGTGTGGAATGGTATTGATGCACATCAGCTGACAGGTCACAGCAGAGGAATGTACAGTAAGCCAAGGCTTTAAAACAAAAGTCATGTGATGAAAGGGGTGATGAAGTGAGATTACAGTCAGTCTGTACAGGCTGATGAAAAACAAGGGGCCCTCATTCCAACCTGTCAAAAGCTTCAAACAAAGTTAAAACCAGTCTTTGTTGTTGCCGTTAATTGGCTTGTCGCAGCATAATTGTAATATTAACGTTATTCCAGTTCTCACCTTTTTTTATTAAAGCAATCTTGGTAGCAGTATAAACACGTTCATTGTGCATGTTTCATTATTGATGGAATAAGGCTCACACTACAAACCCAAAAAACAATAATTTAAAAAAAAAAGGAAAAAAAAGTTTTAATTATGGTACAAAAAACCCCCCAAAAAACAAAAAAAAAACCTTAAAAGTTTAGGCGAGTGTATTTTTACTTCATTTTACCGAAAACACTTTTTTATTTATTTATAAATAGCTCACTTTATGTTACATGCCAACATTATTCTTTTAACTCACTTCATTCTTTCGCAGGTAAACAAAAGAACAACTCCTGAGTATTCCCCCCACCGAGTTTGCCTCAATTACAAAGTAAATGTCTCCCCCTACTGGTGAAAAGCGTAAACACATAACATAGTACAGCATCCTTTCCATTTACACCCATGGGCTGTTTTTAACACTTACATCAAGCACCAGTGACACGTTTAATTTTGTCAGATGGTTTATTGAACCATGCAATCCATGTCACATCAGCAGCCTGTTACAGCCATACATCTGTCAACACTTTGCAGTATATTAAGGCAGGGAAGAAAAATAACAACAACAAACAGGTTATGTACAGTCGACATCTTACACCTTTCTAGAAGATATGCAGCTGTAAACAATGACCATAACTATGAGACAATACTGATCCAAACTACAGTATAAATGTGCTGCATGACAAGTAATAAATCTAAACTAATGTTTACTTCATTTTACAGCATTACTGTTATGGTGACAATAATACACCAAAGGGGGGGAAGGGAAGAAAAAAGAAGTATTAAAACTAATGTACTTTCCTTCCACAGAAAAAAAAACCCCATAGATTTCTCTTTGCTGCTGTGCCGTTTTAGCGTTTCTCACTAATATCTACTCACATTTGGTCTAAACTAGCTATGCTCATTCCTTAAATGGCCCCACTAAAGATTTACTGTACATTATTTGAATACACCCACTGTGGAATTGATATAAGGCACTTTGATGCAATTAGCAGCTGGACTACAACCCAAGGAGTTCACACGTTTGTGCCGGCACACACGCGCACGCACACGATTTACTACTTAATAAGGGCTTCATACCTTGGCTATTTTGATGCGCATAGTTACAAACAAACTCTAATAGACACACTAGCTTAGCTGGAACTATCCACCCTATTACTACATGCTTCCATTTTTAGATCTAACTAACAGATTAAATGGAGTGTGGTTGCTGTGCACATTCGTATACGGACAACATAATCATGCATCAAGACCTGACTATCTTTGGCCACATGATAATCAAGATAAACAAGCATAACACATTTGGCAAAAAATATACTGTGGGGGACACAAAATGAAGAAAAAGAAAGAAAAGAAAAAAAAAATCAGAGTAAAAGGATTAATAACACTGTTTAAGTGGGCAGATATTACTGCGGGAATGAGGGACAGCATTGTGACTGTAAATGCACCGCTTGGTAATAAAATAGACTAATCCACTAAATAAAGATGAAAAGTAAGAAAACATATTTACAATAAGCCATCATTTTGGTGCATACAGAATGCGACATTCTACAGTAAGGAAAGCATTTGTGCATAGTTTTTAATTTGAACAAAGATCGCAGGAATAGATTCCGATATGCAAAATGATGGATTGTTCACGATTTTACTCTAAACGAAAGTAGATCCTTCACTTATTTAAGAATCAGTCATTATGGTGGAAACATTACTGATTTTAAAGAGATATGGTTCACAGGTTCACGTAGCCAAAATTCCACGCTATGCGGAAAACAATAAACATCATTCAGCAGGTACTGAAGTGAGAGGAAAAATAGATCCGGTGGATATGTTTTATAACAAAAAGCCAGATGTTTACATGGCAATTTATTGGTTCTGATATCATGATTTTTTTTTTTTTTTTTCATGCCATAGC